>JAVYIG010001717.1:0-305385 GCA_035222895.1 Strongylocentrotus droebachiensis | reverse complement strand
AACGGAGATTATTTGAAGTTTATATCAGTAATTGGACTATGGAGGAGTGCAACTAATTACAAAATGTGTTTCTCAGGAGAACAAACATTTCCGGGATTAAGCAATAAGAGTGAGATTGGTCGCAGGGTCACACTTAATCAAAGCTAGATTGATACTTGCTTAACAGATGATCGGGACTGTATTATAATGACACAACCAATTGTTAGCCATGATAATTTTACTGGTGTTAGCATCGATGACGTAGTAGGTAAAAACAAGGGGGGGGTGTGGTCTGAGTGAATTGTGCATTCGACTTTACTTCGAGGTCAAAATATTTAGACAGATATAAATCAATGAAAGCGACGTGCCTTCTTGAAATAATTAAGGGACTGTACGTGGCTCTATCGTAGTGACATTAATTCATGGTTACAAATAACATTATAAATATAATAACAATAATATTGATTACAATGATAATACACCGGCTAAGTAGCCGCGCTTTCTTGATAAGGCACTTCACTTCTCCTAACCAAGACAGTGTATCAAATATAGGTCCAGAGTAATGTTTTCCTTGAGGAGTTTAGTGCTGTGATCATCACGATAGACAGGGATTTGAACCAAGAACCGTGTGGTCTACACTTCTATGAGTTAACCCAAGAAGTTTTAAGAGATGGAGTCCTATCTAGCTCATTCCCTTGATACCATCTTCGATGCCGCCAGGAGAAAATATGTCAGGCATGTGCCTAACTGGACCTTCCTTGCAGATACGTAGACAAAAGATTCCTGCCCAGCTGCAAACTATCGGGCCACTTTAAAAGGGAAATATGCTTTTGTAATGCTAATAACTTTTCGCTACCACTCGTCTGATAATAGTATCATAATACGAGCACTAGGCCTACACAGTGCTTATCTTTTACAGGAGGCAAGCGAAAGAAATTGGAGCAAAATTTCCTGAAATATTAATCAAAATTACTCGACTGGGCATGTGTGGGCACTAATCTGACATATAACATCACAAAGAGCTGTATACGGACAAATTCACTTTTTGTTTTCGTGAGCCGCAAGTAATCGGAAAAGTATCAAATTGAAGGTTTTAGGACTGTACATTTTTACTATTTTTCACAAATTAAAGCTGCTATCATACAATGTAAGAAAATTTCTTGACACAATTAGGCTTTAGTATTCATATTTTATCATCAGTTCTGTTAGATTTTCCCCTTGTTAGTTCAAATAAAAAGTGAAATATTAAGGATATTTCTTTATGACAATAATCACTACTGAAGCTTTCCAATGATATTGGCGGCATCAAAGATAACATCAAAGGTAACAGCACACCAGTAGATTCTATTGTGCAGCCATAGAAAACGGCAGCTGCTTGGAATAATTTTTTGCCAGTTGGGTCTCCATCTCTAAAAACTCCTTGGTTAACCACTAGATCACGACACCTGTATAATCTTACGAATGCGACATTGTGTTTGAGACTATGATTGAGACGACGCAGTAACTCGTTTCGATGTAACAATAATTAACAAAGGGAAATATGCTTGTCATTGCTCGCGACAAGAATATAATTATACTCGCTATTCAGAGTGCTGAGGACAAGCACGTGATCACAAGGGTCCTTCTTGAAGACAAACGAGAAAAAAAGAGAAAGGTCGGGAATAAAGTGGCGCAAATTAATGTCTTGCATTTGATTGTAGTATGTGACGCTTTCTTCGGAGGCAGCTTAACCTTTCTGGAAGGGGTGTGGATTGGGGCTAGTGTAAGAGATGCCCTTTATGGAAGAACGCGGGGGTGATTCCAAGTGCATGCTTTTCCCCAGGAATTACATTTAATTGACCGAAATGCTGGGGTGTGAGTCGTTTGCACACATCGCCCTTGTTCTCTGTCTCTACTCCGTATGTGGGATAACCAATCGAAACGACTTACTCCTTTCTCCACATACGTTATTATTTTGTCAAGACGTGCTACTCATAATGTGAATGGCATCCGTCCTTGGCAAATTTACAAGACGTGCCTTTGTGTGCACGACACTAATGCACATACCCAAATACGAATGATAGCTGGTGGCGTAATATTTGCGCTTTTTCGACGACCGTCACCCCTGCCAATCACCCCTCCCTGTCTTTTGCTACCCTCTTTCTATAAAGCACCTGACGCCACCGGTTTAAAGCTACACGAATGTGGAACAGATCTGATTTAACAAGGCTGACCGGTTTTCCGAATGAACGCACGTAATATGTTGATGATGCTAATCTATATCTCTGAAGGCATCGTTCTGCTGCTAAGTGGTTCGTTTGCTCCAGGTTGTTTAATGTGCCGGATCGTGGCTTCCATAGACCGGGCCACTGATCTGCATGGTAGCGCATAATTTGCCGTTTGGTAGTGGTGATGGGGGTGATGGTGGTGGGCTTGAAGTTGACAGTCGATAGACCATTGGGCATAAGATGTGAAGAGCTATTTTAGAGTATGGTTATAGATACATTCAGTTTTATTTTGGGATATTAATTCACCGATTGCTACTACAAACTATATTTGCGGCAACCACAATGATAACAGTAACTTTTTTCTTCAGAAATCGATAAGTCTACGTTACATATCATAATCTGAATAATAAGAACACGATCAAAATGACCTTCGAAAAGTCAATTTAGGCAATTTCAATAGCCCAAGCCGTCATCTATTGAAATGATATAAAATGATTTCTAAGGGATATACAACGGGTATCAAAATCGCCCTTTGGTTGCTTTCTCGCATGTCTATGCAATCTTGTTATAGTTACACTACGGTTTCAAACTATGCTTTTTATTATTGTTGCTAGAATTATTTTATAATTCTTTTGCCACAATATTTCATTGTTGGAGTAGACTAAATTGAGGTATCTCTAAAAAAAAATCTCGTCAGACATCGTAACTTTGAATTTTGTCTGAACGTCACAAATACAGGTAACAGTCTTAACAACGCGTGCTTCTGTCTCATCTTGGAGCTCCCTCCCCCAGATTCACGTCATCATCTATTATCATCTATATGGAGACATGGTATAATACTATCTATTCACATCTAAGAAAGATACATGCATGATAACAGACAGTAGGCCTACATGAACATGAATGTCAAGCAAAATGTCAGCTGAACAGATGGTAAAGGATTTGTTCTTTATATTCCTGTCTTGGAGATGTCTATCCCCTTTGGCATAAAGCATACATTATAATGCAATCACAGTGTGCATTTCTGATCACCATTTATGCATGTGTTGTTTTTGGACCAATCGGGTAAAATGCTCTCGATGAAATGAAACGTATTATAGTGCATTAGATTATAAACATATATTACACTTACAGCATTTATTTAAAGATACTATGTCCCTTTTGCAGCCAACATCAAATTCTGTAGAACTTTGCAGGAATTAGGAATATGTCATGTATGTCCTATCTGTGAAATTTAAACGTACGACCATTCGGTACAATGGTCTGAAAATCAGACTATTACTTACTGGCTCTATAGCTCTTAAATCGATTCGACAACTAATGGTGGTCATTTTCACACTTAAAGAAATTTTCAAGCCCCCCTTTTCTTAGGAAAGTTCTAAATTAGTATTATCTTTCAAATGCCGTTGGAATTTAACCTTTTCATTTTTTTTGGCCTGCAAATGGGACATACACTAAAAAAAATAATAGTCGAAATAACTCAATAAAATTGAGGAAAAGAATTGCCTTATTTTTATTAAGTAAATATTACCTACGGCATCTTAAGTAGAATTTACTTATTTGCTGAATAATTTTTACTCAGTTAAATCGAGTTACATTAACGTAAATAATTTAAGTATTGTAATCATTTTAGATAATTAAAAAAAAGCTATGATAGGATTACATATTGCACGATTTGGTACCCATCTAATCTAACAAGTAACATCCACTAATCATTCACTACTTCTATTTAAGATTAATCACTAATCACTAACACTACTTCTATTTAAGATTTAACCGTATATATATATCTACCACCATCACAAACTATTACATACGCTTCAATTCGACACATATTGAAAGGCTCCAAATTTTATATATACTTGATCGTAGCATCTTAAAAGGAAAATTGGTTGACAATTTCCTGAAATATCAAGTTTTGATTTGGTTTGAACTGGGTAACAATTAAAAATTGTCTTGTCTTTGCTTAGCCATGTTTAATGAATTAGTAAATGTTTTAAAGTCCTTAAATTTTCATTCAACCACAAAAAAGAATTGTTTTATTTAAAAAAGAGTTTAATTTGGTCTTAATGAATATTCATAAATTATGTAAATATTTCTATTACGCACTGCATCGGTCCTTACTTTAAAAAGATAAGAATAATCAACATAAATTGTTTGAGTAATACGTATAATTTCTGATTTTGAGTTAAAATTACTAAATTAATACAAGCTGAAATTACTTAAAGTTCTTATGTATTTGATTTTACTTAAATATTCCACGTATGTTCTACTAAATTGAAAGTTTGAGTTAGCAAGACTTAAATTTAGTGCGTAAGTGGCAAAACTAATGTTTTCAAGTAAATTCTACATGGAAAAAAAACGTAAAAATTACCAATGAACAAATTCTTTTTTACAGTGTAGTACCTTTAAATTACATGTGCTTTATATTAACTGACGAAAGCCATGTACTATAACGAAGTAAATGACCCTAAATTATTTACAAGTTTTTACAGTGTGCATGGAATGGTTAGGCCCCATCGAAATACAAAGGGCCTCCGAATATTCCCTGATACCCGCGATCGCTGGAAGCATAAATTATGTGTACGCAATGTGATATTGTTACACGGGGAGTATTAGAGAGTTGTGACGTGAATGCTGTGGTTGTATCAATATTTGAAGAAGATGATGGGAAACTAAACAAAATGGATTCTCCATACGGGGGCTAACACACATGAAGAGTTACATGTAATTTGATGGCAGGGATAGCCCTTCAAAAGATCAATGTCGTTACACATGCAGTTCTACGAGCGTGGGAAGAAAAAAGATGCAAAACCCGAAACAGTTGCTTCTCCAGTGTATTGTAAATTGATAGTTATATAAGGCACCCCTAACACTTTTTATTTTAATCTTGATCTTGGTCTCACTGTGACAAACCTTGAAATATACCTTGTAGAGGACGATCTGTATTTTACACTTAGTACCTCTTTCGTGGCCCACTCCCTTATAGGATTTGGGTCTCCTTCAAATATTGACTCTTTGTGACTGCCAACGTCATTGCATGGCGGAGAACCAAATTTCAATACTCCCAGCTAGATCCTTTGCTTAGTTTGAGGGGCACATCATCTGGGTAGTCGAAACTATATCTCTCAGCTGGAGTGTTGTGGGACGACAGGGAGTCATTGAAATCCAGTGCTTCCAACCCACCAAAGTACCACAGGATTAACATAGGAGAGTCTACAGTTGAGGCTAGTACATGTAGTCATGATAGTATTCCACTGTATACCATATAGTGGCACACAAAGATAGCAGTATTTAAAAGAATCATTACCAAGAATGATTTGATAATCATCACTAGAGACTTTGATTTGATTTACGACGTTTTATTATATCCCAAAGTAACAATCAACAAAAAAGCTAAGAAATATTAAACATCAAACAAAAGTAAATTTTAAAAATACTTAAAAATATAATTAAATACAAAGTAAGCTGTTTTTCTGTATATTAGGTGTAATGGAATAACAAATAAAATAAAACATAACAATTTACATTTTATATAACGATAGAAAACTAATTTGTAATTGATGACAACTCTAGGGCTCAACATATAATTTCCATAATGCTCAGAATCAAGTGGCAACCATATTCCTTGATTCCTGTCAGCTAACAAACCCTGCGTTTGAGAAAAAAGAATGTTTCCTGTACTGGAATAATCGCCCCCATTATAATTGTTTTTAAAGGCACACTGTCCTACTTGTAGCTACTTGCTCCCTCTATATAGAAAATCGGTGCCTGTTGGTCCCCCATGATCCTCTTTTTCTTATGTTAAAATGAGAGCTGAGTTAATGAGATAGCCACCTGTCACAGTGACCTCGATGGCTCTATGGGTGGTCTAATCCCGTCTAGCTGCAGTAGTAAAGCCTCCCTTTAACATTAATATCATGACATGACGCACTATCGGGTCTCATAAAGGGTTGTATTCACTTGGAAATGACACCCAGACAGGATGCGTCCTGCATTTCCTAAACAGACTAGTCAATCTGAAGCGGTTGAAATCAATAGAGGATGCATGGCGCCAGAAACTGGCACTTTGGTAAGGAATCCTGGGACTTAAAATACCAGGAATCGGATGTAAAGAGGACAGAGTGAGAGAAGACGACATACTGATATCACACTGATCGGTAGTACTGCATGTGCGAGATAGAGATACGGAACCAGTGCACACACTCAGGAGGAGACGGATTGAATTCTATTCTGCATTGAATTAAATTTATTTCATTGACAACTGTAAAGTTGGAAGCATTGATACTAGTCCTTGATATTCGTTCTTACGTTGCTTGGACGATGGGAGTTAAGTTCAATGAAGCTGTTAGTTACCACCTTTACAATACGTTCATTTAAGCACACAATCCAACTTCGTGTAGACGAGTAGAGAATGAAGTAATGAAATGTACGTAACCATGGTGATATTAATTGTCTGTTAGATTGAATACATGACTGTGTGTTGGGTGTGGTTGAGGGTGCCACTGTATGCAAAGTATGTGTGAGGGGAAAGAGGAAAAGCAGGAGAAAGTGATCAAAATTTAGAGAGTATGGAGTATACAGACGTATAGGCAACAGAAAAAGGAGAAGAGAGTTGAAAAGGTTATATATATTTTTTCTTTCTTGTGGCTTTCCGATGATAGCGCAGAGTATACAGAAATAAAATTGAAATGGGCAATACTTTCAATTACAATTGGAGGCAAAAAGTGTAATCAAACACGGAAATATAAGGTAGAATACTGCATAAATTTGTCTGTTGTCTTTGTTTTTCTATATTGAATTTGAAAACAATACATTTAACGTGTGTCCTAGTCTTATGTTTTTTTAAAATATAATTTAACATTTTGTTTCCCCCTACCTCGACCTCTTCATAAATTCTCAGAACTCGTCTTAATACATTCTAGATACACTTAGTACGTAATTGAATGGCAGATGGTGTTTGAAAGATGCCAGCACGAGTCCATTTTCTTGAAATCAACTATCCTCTCTATTCTTTTTTTCAATGAAAGCCAGAGCTCATAGTATATCATCACCATCTCATTAAGAAATAAATCTGGGCATGCATCACCGGCCATGGGATAAACTGTTTCAATGAGCGCGGTCAGAGACATCTACCCTTGGCTAGAACATAACAAGGGTAATTGGAGAGGCCATTTTGAAACCCGTCTTTCAACTAACGTATACACGATAGAGTTCAAGTGTAACTCAGTTAACGGTTCTATGTCCCATTTGCAGGCCAAAAAGTGAAAAGGTTAAATTCCGTCGACATTTGAAAGATAATACTAATTAGAACTTCCCTTAAAACGAAAGGGCTTGAACATATCTTTTTGTGGGAAAACAATGACCGTTAGTAAGGTGTTGTCGAATCACCTTTAGGGAGTGCAATCCTTTTAGTAAAGAGTCTGATTTTCAGACTCTTGTATCGAATGGTGTACATCTGGTGCTGCAAAAAGCTTCAATCAGTTTAATTTTGGGCATTACAGGAGTGGATAATTGATGTAAACAAATTCTCATGTACCCTTTACAGCTCATTTTATGTATTTTATTACCAAATAAAAAATCGAAGTCAGCCAGTCACTCAATAGTGTCTGACAGTGAAGTCTAGCAAGTAAACAGGTTTCCTTGTATAATTGGAACACTATAGGACACTGCTGACGTTCAAATTTCACAGATAGGACATACGTGACATAATTCCTGCAAAGTTCTACAGAATTTGACGTTAGCTGCAAATGGGACTTAGTACCTTTAAGTGACACCGATGAATAAGATTTACATAAGATATACAGATTCTTCTATGAGTGTATTAATTTAAAGGGGTTTGGATATGACGAATTTCAATGCAACACAATGAATCGGTATGTGATAACAGATGATATCACAGAAAATAGTATCCATGAAAACGATGGATTTCTAGAAGCACAACATCGTTTTATATGCATAAACTTTTCATTAAACAATATTTTTAAAAACTTTATTCTACCGTTCATGCTGCTTGATGCCCTATTACTCCCAGCATCTTATTGAAGTAAAATTATATAACTAAATATAAACAAAGACATTGGATGAATGATAGTGCCCTTTTCGTAACTCCATTTAACATGTCGAGAAAGTGAAGATGAAATTGTAGTTTATCCTAACAACAGCGTACATCGACTGCAATGAGAATATCGCGTTGATTTTGAGCAGGAACCGAATCTAGACTCCCGTCTTCACTGCGCCCCATAATTGCCCCTTAAAATACACAATTTTTCCTGAGGGAGACTCCATTTTGTTTTTCGACATGTTAATTTAATTTTAGAGACAGCTAGGGCACGGGGACCTGATAATGGACAATTTGAATCATGTTTGGATTGACACCAACGCCACAGTAAGAAATCAAGTAAGTTTTGCTTCTTCCCTAGAGGGTAATGTTCTCTCTGCATGCAACTTGCCTGGGGTAATATGGGTTTCCCTACTATAACCATACATAAACTAGAAATCAATCGTCAGTCAAAGTGGGAATGAAAATAACCATTTTATCACCCACTTTTTTTGCAATTTTGAAAATACCTTACTTTTAATCAACGGAAATGTACTACTACTACTACTACTACTACTACTACTACTACTACTACTACTACTACTACTACTACTACGATTACCACTCCTACTACTAAATAGTACCACTTCTGAACTGAAAAGAAATATGCATACAACTTCTCTTTTTGTCACAGCACATGACGTAAACTAAAGAATTCATTTCGCTGATGTACTGAGTTTTGGGAATTTTTTTGGACAACGAATAAACGACAGTGATGGATCACAGCGTTTTTATACTATAAGTCATTTTATTGTACTGTAAAAGGAATTGACAAGTAAAAGTGAACTAAAATCACCTAAATTTTGGGATAGGGCTGTCTAGTATTCTTGTGTAAAGCGCGAAAATGAAACGAAAACCAAATGCATTTTCTTGCTAATTCTACAAACAACACACGAACACAGTAGCGACGTCATACTACGCAATAGTTTCCTACAAGACAGACGGTAGCATTTCTGCATAATGTGGTGCATATATTTTAGGCGGGAAATATGATGATGTTTCCTGCAGGTCCACAGCGCTCCAGTATTTATCCAGATGTTCCGCTCCTGGCCGAGTTGGGCATTAATTTCATAAGAGGATGTTTAGATACATGTAATAGACAAGCACATTAAGAAAAATGGAGGAAAAGAAAACAACGCAGAGACAACGTTCCTACCTGAGACTGAAGTAGGTGCAGTATATGCAACGCTAAGCCGAAATATATATTATGTATTTTGCATTCTACTTCACTACTCTACTTATAATAAAGTATGAAGCAAAATATTATGCTAAGATCTTGCTCATAATATATAGTGCAATTGCTGTATGCATGCGGTCGAAACCAATACACAACTGTGTTCAGATTTATTTATTAAAAAAGAAAACAAATCTTCAATTTGCGCATATGGTATGGAACTAGATCCCGGGGTAACATTTTAATAATATGAATTTCACTTTATTAAGGTTTTATGAAAATAAGGTATAGCAAATCACTGACGGACTTCAATATATATAGGCGGATATTAAGTTTAATTGTCAGCTTAATTTTTCTAGTATATGGATCTTCTATGCCGAAACATCGAGAAGTCGTATCAAGCTTTTCAAATATTATATAATACATAATATTATGTATTTTTTTTAAATACTGAAATCCGATATGCGAGAGCTAATTCGTCGAAAGAACCACCATGATGGCAAAGTTGTACTTTGCACTCGAGCTTGTTTTGAATCAAAATTAAAGAACCGCACAAAGCTAAAAACTATTGAAGCTACTTTGATCCTTTATAACTGAAGTTACCTTAATCATGGAATCCATTTTTTCATTACGAGGAAAGAAATATGGCTGCATCGATAGTAATCTTCCTCTTGGATACATTTACGTTGTCTCATTTTACCGACTCGTTTTCACTCACAGTTAGGATTTGACCTGGTTCATGCATTGATCTCAATGTTTACATAAGCCTTCATCTATCATGCATCCAGAAGATTGTACTCAAAACACGTTCCCACTGCCATCATTTCACTATCACACTTTTCCTCTTTCCTGAGAAGTGGCGGTCAAAATACTCTCGAGTGCGCGATCGCTTTGGAGTGAAAAAAATGCACAAAGCCATGTCTTGCAGTGGAAGGTACGCAAATCAGAATGTTGATAAAGAAACAGGGGAGAGAAAAAGAAGGAGGAAGGAGGGAGAGAGAAAAGAGAGAGAGAGAGAGAGAGAGAGAAAGAAAGAAGGGGAGAAAGAAGGGAAGATATTGGCACGAAGAAAGAAGCAATGAAAGAAAGAAAGAAACCGTATGGCGTGGGTATTTTAGCAATCATGCGATGGAGCCCCGGGATGGAACTTGGTGAAAGTAGGAATGGTCCTTCTGGTAATGTAGGTGGGCTGAATTGTTGACGGTTGTGCGTTGATTGATCAATATCCTGTATCACGAGTCAGTCAGTCGAGAAAGAGAAAGATTGGCAGGTAAAATGACTATGAAGGAAGAAGATGGGACTGTAATGTAGACCAGGTCAACGAACTGTCAAACTTTTCAATGTGTATGAATTTTTTTGTTATTTGTATGCAGACCTTATCAATTTCTTTTCATGGGGAATGAATTTCTCTGAATTAAAATCGGATGAGAGGATGAAAGGACTTACTGCGTGGTTATTTTAGTAGATGGCAATGTACAATACTTGGCAACTATTGGAAAGTTACCTTGGGTAAACCAATAGGTTGGTGTATCTGTCATTTCAGTGCTTTGATAGTGGAAACAGTAAGCTAAATCCTGTTATTCTCCGAAAGGATGTATGAATTGAATACTTATCTCGATATTATAATACACTTCAATATTACTGGTCCCGTGCAAAAATGAATAATTCACCAGAAGGTCGAGGCATTTTAATTTCCATTAGATTTATGCCCTGTTAAAAATGAAAGGGTTAACAGCGAATTTTTATTACCCGGGCCTTGTCTTATAAATAGTTTTGATTAATTGCAACTTGTTTGCGATTGATAAGCGACAGGTGACTGCAAACTTGCGATTGATTCGGATGAATCGTAACTCTTTATAAGACGTAAGGCCTGAATGCAATAAACACTGTATGATAGTCCAATCACTATAATAAATTGCATTCCTAGGTGTACGAGCAAAATCTCCGAGGGTGGGGGGGGGGGGGGGGTGACATCTCTTGCTCGAATATCAACTTCATTTCCCGTTTCTAAGTTTTGCAAGCGAGCACTTTCTTGAACTCACGGTTCCCGAATCGTTACTTTTAACGCTTAAAAAAACATACCATTTTTAATTTCAAGCGAAAAGCTATCAAAGGTATGAAGAACATGAAGATCGAAGAGGACTTAAACAAGAAGCAGGTGGAAAGAGGATCTTGTTCAAGTTTGACCTGATTTGGTGGACTGATCCGCGTGTGTGCTGAAGCTTTAAGATCTTACGCTTCATGGGTTGGGTATAAGTGCTGCATGGTTTGAACTGATCGATGCCAGATATCAGGTCATACCAAGACAGATTGGCAGTTAGAAAGACGGAAAGAGAAAGAGAGAAAGAGAGAGAGAGAGAGAGGGGTGGGGAAGGGATTACTACCAACATGTCATCGCGTTTTCTGGCCACAATGATTAGGAATTAATACAAATTATAGAGAGGCAGGGAGAAAAAGAGAGGGAGAGAGAGAGAGAGAGAGAGAAAAAGAGAAAGTGAGGTGGTGAGAAATCGATGATGCAACAACAACATTAACAACATTTTCACTTAATTCATGACTTTGAACAATACCTTTACTTACCTTTGAACAGTTCCAGTATATTAGACAATAATACAATAATTTCACATCGTTATATGATCATAGATAGGTTGAAATAGATAAAGAAAGATTGATTATACTTGCATACGGAATTATGAAACTGGAAAACACACTAACACCCACGCGCACTCAAACCCACATAAACACACGCACATAATATTACGCCAAATGGAGATATAGGAAGCACAAAACATACGTTAATGAGTACTGTTGATCCAGCAAGACCGTAAGTATCAAAATATGCTCTGAACAGGAATACATTACAGAAATTTAACACTAGCCAATCCATATTGAAAGGCAAATTACTGTCAATGGCAGCTGGTTGAAGGAGAAAAGAGAGTCCGAAACTGAGACGTTTTGAAAAGATCAATAAATAAGCAACCTCGGTCAGCCACTGACCGGTATGCATACAACAGCCACTTTTGAAAATGCTCAAAAACCAATCGATCGCGTAGGAGGAATCGGGGAATTGGTGTACAATTCCTCCAAACGGTTATTGTACAAATGCACCTTTACCCGGAGTTAGCTCATTGTGGTATTGTTAATACAACACCGTCGACACCTGAATCGCAATAATATGGCTATATAATACATGTTATAACTGAAAACAAATGAAGATACATTTTGAGAAAAAATATAATGATGGAATCAATTTGGAATCAATATCGGTGTATTCGTTCGTTTCATTTTTATTTCCTTCATGTGAAAATAATTCACAATAATGTAACAAAAGAATAATTAACAAGAATTCTATAAAATTATACATAACATATAGTATACATGAGCAAGACAAAAACAAACACCAGAACAACATTAAGAACGAAAGAATGTACAACGAAATAAGCAAAAATACAGAGAAAACAGACGGCTAGATAGCCCATTTTCAGATGCACGTGCATAGTGCAGCTGGTCTTTCATGGGGACCAGAAAGAAACAGAAGGATAAGTAGTGGGAAAAGAAGAAGGATGGGGGGGGGGGCAGAACAACACAAAGCGAAACGAGAAGAATAATGGTATCTAAAGAAAAAACAATAATTATTTTATCAAGGTCTTATGGTATTAATTATTTTAGTTGTGAAAGAGATCGTTTGAATAAAGACAGAGATGTGCAATCACGGAAAGGTTGGGGAATACTGTTGTATAACTATAGCCCCCGATTCCTGTTCCTTAAGTTTGAAACACTCTCCACTGCTTATGGCCACCAATTATGTTTGTAGACTTTGGTTTTGCGTTATTGCAGTCAAAGTGGGTTTGGATTAGTCGCAGAAAACAGAAGGTCACCGCTATATCCTCCACAGAGAAGGGGCTGAGCATGCAGGTAACATTGCCTGGGGTTGCTACAGGGGTTGCTTGGTAATTACTATACCGCTACATTGATTCATAATTGTTTAAATAATTTCAATGCCATCTGGTACGTGAGCTCTGACGTTTGTGGAACTGGGCAAATAATCTAGAGAAATTTCTAAATAATAAAATACATTTTTTGATATTCCTTTTGATTTCTTTTTTATTCCATGCAGTAAAAAGAGTATTGTGATGTAGATTTACTTATTCGGAGATATTGTTTGATCAAAAGATCCTTTTACTCGCATACTTGAATTGAATTGAATGGATGATCTCAAGATTATGCCTAATAATGAAGATGAACAATTAAGAAATTGAATGAGTGTGTCAGAAAGAGATAACAAGAGAAAGAGAGAGAGGGGGGAGATAAATAAACAGAGAGGGAGAGGAGAGGTACGTGGGGTTTGGTGGGATGCAAGAAAATTACTCTTTATAATAGAACAAAATGAGTTAACAATGATTAGTTATAATAATATAAAAATTGCGCTGGAATGTATAAAGTGTTCACAACATTATTTTTTTATTACATTATCATAAAATATGCGACAACAAGGGAAAACATGAACAACTAATCGCTAATTAATAGGCCTATATAATTATCTCGGTTAATAGAGTATCCATACTCGGATTATGAGATAAGTAAAGCACACAGCAGTAGACAAGAAGGAAATATATCGCCCGTGTAATATCCCTTGGGATGTATTTCTTCAAGAGCCTTGAGAGCCACTCCAAAAATGTCTTCATCTTTAATGTAAATAGGATGATATCGATAAGACGTACTTGGTTCTGCTGCCTAGCGGGCTTCAAGCCAGTGTACTTTTTCCCTGTCCGTCCTTGCCTTTTTACCTCATATAATTTTCCATTCTTTTTATCAAGTGACTAGATAAGCGTGCTAAGAGTAGGCTCCCTGGATTAAGGTAACATTAAGGTAACATTAAGGTAATACGAGGGATATACAAAGTGTGATGAACTGAGTGGAAGAACGAGGCCGAAGTATAATGGCATAGGAAAACTGATGGTTTTTCCTCGTGGCACCACCGGTTACTGAATAATGTCCGCTTTAAGAATTTCCTAAAAATTATTTTATCGCTCAAAATTGGCGAATGAAGTTAGATTAAAAGGAAGTCCGTGAGGCACAATTCAACTTTCTCTAAGTAGTAAGAGTTGTTATACCTACTTCCATGTGTAGTAGTGCTCTGGCAATAATCAAACAACAGAACACTAATCCACACTGCACTTAGATATCTTTATCCCTTTCTTGCCATTGTTAGAATATAGAAATGGTACAGCGTTCTATCACTATATACAATACATACAAATGCCAACACGAATACTATTTTTCGAATATGCCTAACAAAAACGGAGAGTTTAATATATATTTGTAAAACCTGATATACTTTTGTTTGTAGTGCCTGAGCTGTTTTGTGAGCTATCAATCTTATCTATTTAGGGCCTCCATGACTGGTAAAGCTAAAAGGGATCAAGACCCAGCTGGATCCTGACCATACAAAATTTAAAAAAAATAAGACATAAACTGGGATTTTTATATTTATGGCTATCCATTCAATTTGTTTTCAGCAGTTTTCAAATTAGTTCATATCTTCTTGAGATAACGAAGTTCAACCAGTCTGAATACAACAGTGTTCAAATTGTGAATACGGTCTCCTTTAAAAGTCGGCTGATACATTGTGCAGGTATAACAAAATATCTTTTACAAGGCACGTACATTGTCCTGAGAAGGCTTGGTATACGCAAATTCACTGAATAACATCAGCAATCTTCCAGTGCAGTAGACATTTGCCGGAAGAATAAACTGCAAGTTATAAAAGACGTTTAGTGCTTTCAGATTTTCACCGTTTCTCATTCTGCTACGACCAGGAACACAGATTATGATGGACATAATGGATACGACATCCCAAGGGAACTGACGTTTCTTGCACAAATATCAACATTCCAGTTTGTAAATTGTGCGAGCGAGCAAAGCGAATGAGTTAAGTATTGACACTCTTTATAATGATGAAACAAGTTTGTCATAAAAATATACTCCATAAGATAATTTTTAAAAATGCATATAGACTACCTGTCTGTCTAATAATCCAAAAATGGCCTAGACCCCCCCCCCCCCGATTCCTTTCCCCTGACCTTACGCCTCGTAGCTGAGTGTGTAGGAAGAAATTATGTCGGATACCCCGGATACCTTTCAAAAAACCTCTTGACACTATTATAGTTCTTTCAATCACCCTTGCCTCTTCTCCGTTGGGATAGTGTAGTCTCGATCAACGTCAACTTGGGACGTGTTTGGAGTACCTCGTCCTGTTTGTCAATCTCTGGCCATGGGGAGATTCCGGGGGAAATGTTCCTTAATGTATTGTTAATCAACCCGTCTTACGTCATGGCGTAGTATTACCGCTGCTACCGTGCATGCGTAGCCGTTCAAATATTTGTGGGAATATAGTTAACTGATATCTGACGTTCCTTGCATGCCCCCTGCATCTAACGTCGGGGAATGATGTAGGTAAAAGGTGAATTGGAATCCAAAAAATCCTACACTACTACTTCTTCCGCCTTCCTTTTGATTTCTATTTTCGCTCAAAAAGATCAAAGCAGAAATTCACTTGCAGGACCAGATTGAATTTTTGTCCGAAAATCTGTAACTTATCTTCTCTGTTCGTCTTCAAGTTTATTCTAAAGTTCATTTCTCATTTTCAAATGGGCAAAGCAATAATACAATGTGAGTCCTAGGGCACAAAAGTCTATTACGATGAGGAAAAGAGACTAAAGAAGATGGTGTCAGCTGTCTTGAGGCAAGGAGCCTAACCAGTGCCACAACATACATTTCCTTACGCATACAAGTAGTTAGTTAACTAGAAGCCCTCCGTGCGAATCTTATATGACTTAATGGGAAAATGAGATATTAGTACCTATAGCATGTGCGTCATTGTTGGGGGTATAGTTGGGTAGGTGCATGTGCGTGTGATAAAATTAATGTGTACGAATAATAAATCACGTGAATATCGTTCTAAGAGAGAGAGGGAGAAAGAGAGAGAGGGGGAGCGGCGTGGAGAGGTCAGTAGGGAAAGAATGAAGAAGACAGAGACAGGCGCAGGAAGAAAGAGAAAGAGACCACATACATTATAGGTAACGGTTGTAAGAAAATGGGCTTCATAACTTAACCAGTGCGGTGCATAGATTTAATCTAAATCAAATCTATGAAATGAATTCGAATTAACCTCTGCAAGATATTGTATATGGACATTTCTCACCCTGAAAGTAATTTCGTCGCATTATGTCGAGAAAAATCGATTTTGTTTGACGGTTTCCGAATATAAGCAATAACCAGAAACGGAAATTGATTTCCTCTCTACATGTATGACGGTGGTATATTAAGTTAAGATTACAAATCGGGTACAAAGTCTTAGGGGTTTATTCCTGGGTAATGGAGTCATAATGAGGAAAAGAGAAAGTTTAGATGTTATCAATCGATCTATTTTACAAAATAGGTATGGTCAATTTCAAATTTGCAGTTTAATGTTTTCTTGTTCACCTTGATAACTTGAAAGTAAACTTGTTGATGACAAATGTTTGAGCATCTACATGGGTTTAAACATTAACTTCGACAGGGTGTCGCCAGACGGTTTGGTTTAAAGTTGATAATAACGTAAAACCAAGTCAGCAAACAAGCTTGTCAGAATATTTCCAATAAGCACCTATAAGAATGGTCACCGAAACTTAAAATTTGCCGACAATACACAAAAAACAAGTTTCGAGAAAGAAAAAAAAATTACCAACAAAATGTTATATTCTGATACAGTGATTGGGGTGTTATACCGTTATCTACCAAGGTCTTAGTCCATTCAGTTTGCAACTTTAAGATTTTAAAAAGTAGAAACGGTAATTATCAATTTATACTGATGGCAGTTGTTCATTCCATCATCGACAACAGTAGCTTGGTGGAGCAAGGGGGTAGAGATTACCAGTTTCTATGGACATGCATGGCTACGTGCCTTATGCTGCATGGGGTACAGGAAAGAGGAGCAGCTGCAGTAAACAATATAACCAACGGCGCCCACGCATAACGGTGACCAAAATATGCATAACCCCTTCATCATAATACTATTACGTTTTGCTTTTAACTCTTCCCAATCATAATATGTAACATGGTCCCAGTAGGCCCTGTCGAGATATCATGGAGAGATGTTGGACCAAATATATATAATTAGTAATAGCTTGCATCTGACATCAAAATGTATGTCAAAATGCAAGCAAGGGACTATTAAAAATGAAAAGCTATTGCCATGTAGGCCTATTTAACATAATCAGACGGAAATGGATCGATTTGCATCGTTGTTTATTTAAAAGGCAAACATAATCGTCAAACAGGCTCAGGTGGTAGAGACGAGAGTAATACTTAACAGCTTGCAATAGAAATGGAGAGCGACAGGCTATTCATGGTTCAGTACGTTACAGGCACAATATTTTTTTGATTTTTAGATGGAAATACTTCACGATCAAACACAACATTAGAGAGATTAGTTGTAACACAATGATACCTTTTTACCATTGGCTCTCCGATAATAATTTCCTTAACACAGGAATTATTGTGGGTGTTAAATATTTATTTTAAAAAGGAAGAACAAAATTATATTCGTTAACGGATAGATAATGGAACGAGCTATGTATCTCTTTTGTTCTTTTCAGATTCTTAACAAACAAATTCTTATGTCTTTTAAATAGTGGTCCTGATTTTTTTTTAAAAGATTGACAAAACCCATAAACGTATTAACACAAGCACTTAAACCATCTGATATGAATTTGAACTTTTGCGGTTTACCCTAATGATTATTTACCCGTTATAATAATCAAATTTGTTAGGATTGGCCAAAAAACATGTACATGCAATATTGATGAAAAGAAGACTGACTCGTATCATAATCTAAGACATTGTATATCGCGGTTACACCATGCATCAACGTAATGAATGGGCATTTTAATGGACGTCCATAAATATTTTGACAGTGAATTGGACAATTCCATTAGGAGGCAATACGTGGGACCCTTAACCTCAATAGCCAAGAAACTAAATATATTCCGTGGTACAAACACCTTGCGGTGAGCTTCGCGACATTTCTCCCTCCCCGCACCAATAGGCAATTTTCTGCCCCAGCGATCATCGCAAATTCAATATCTTGAAGCGATGAGATTTGACGCGCTTTGCTCGGTCCAATCCGGTGTTATGACCTAGTCTGGGATAATAAGCGGAATTTAAGTCATCCCCTTGATATAAGTGATCATTTCACGTCAGAACTGACGGTTCTCATATGATCGATGATTCGGCGTATAAAATAAAAGATGGGATTAAAGGGTGTATGTCACTTTAACACTTTTATCAGACCTCTATAAATCGAAAATGAAGTACAGTAATCAAAGTAGACGTATTAAGTGAATATGACAACAATGTATAGACCTCTTCGAAAACAGCGATATTAAAATATATTTAGTAATCAAAATTGCCTGGCTCGGGCATACTTTTCTAATTAGTCCACACTAAACCTCGAGCAACCCAAATGGACTGAACTAGACCACCTAAAATCAGTTCACCGAAATCAAAATCAAAGCTGATTTAAAGTGCAACATAATCTAGTAAGGCTTACCATTCACATTTTTGAGCAGCACCGCAACCTTACAGTATACTATTATGCTAAGCAATCACAACATCTAAAATATATAATGGTTCAAGAAAAAATTCCTTAAAAACAAGGGAGTATCAATTCCATTTACATCTCTCTTTTAAACTAATGGCCTATTTTGTTTCTCTCATTTTACAAAAGTCAGTAACTATCTGGCTATAATTATACTACAATACAATTCAAATAATTATTTCTGAGAAACACACCTCAAGGCGTGTTAAAATTGAAATTGAATTAAAGGCGCTTCACTGGAAATGTTTTCAAAACAGGATTGTATATAGCTGTTACAATAAAAACTGGGAACTCATCGGACAGTTGGAAATCCCAACGCAAAATAATTTCTGCTACTGTAATAGATCACCCGCAAGGGGACCCAGCGTGTCAAACCAATTTGGTTCTTCCAGTGACGGCTTCATCATGGCATCGGTATTGCACTGTTTTACAGCAGGTAACCATAACCAGACCAAAGAGCAGTAGCTGAACCGAGAGCTGCTGAAGTAGACAGTGAAAAATGCCTTCTATACCAAAAAGAGAGAAAACATGGGCAACTATAATGATTTTTTGTGAACAGATGTACAGTCCATTTTCTTGTACAATGTTAAATTTGTGACTTTGAAATGAGAAAACCGTTACGAGGCATTTTTGACAGGTCCTTGAATTAAAATAATCTTTAAACATCATTTCAAGAAACTGAAATCGTGTCTGGAACTGCTGAGTAAGATTTGTATTTATAGCATTTTAATTTCCTCTATTTAGTGTTGGGAGCCCCAGAAGTGTGAGTGCAAAACTGTACTTTATTCATACAAACCATTAGCTTTTTTTTCCCACTGTCATACTAATCGTGTCAAAACATGCATGTGAACCAAAACATTACAATAATTTAAGTCGGTCTTAAGTTGCAGGCCTAGCATCAATACCAATGGTTGAATCATAAGGTAGTTAATAATTCTTTTGGAAGTGTATGCTTACTGGAAACTAATAGACTATGATTGTATAATTCATGTGGATAATGTTGTTTGAAAGAGGTAAGAGCACCCTTTAAGACAGCGGTGCGGGCGGACTGTGAGCTTTCACGTGTAACGTATGCGTTCGAGCGTCAATGTCAATTAACTGATGACTTCGAAATATACCATCAGGTAAGTATGCATACCATAACACTCAACTTAAAAGCTCGTTGTCACTGTAAGGACACATACTAAAACACAAGGTCAGGTAAAATAAAATAGACTGTGGCTTTTTAAAACGAGCGTTTTTAGAAATCAATATATTTTTATTAATTGTATTGAATCCACTACTAATATTCTGTTTATGTATAGGCTAATATCACGATTGCAAAAGCACACATGGTAAATCTACAAACTACGGACTTATAAGAATTCATTCCAACTCCTGCATATCATTTTAAACTTGTGTACAACCCCGTTTGAGATAAGATTCTCTGAGCTTCTTCAATTAATATCTCTTTTGTGTACACATAGCCACAGTTAGATCGTCATCATCCCAATCCGCTCTGAAGTAAGGACGAAATTAATATGTCTTTACGTCATTGATGACATTCAGTTACTCGGCAGACAGCCTAACGGGGAGACACGGAAGAAAAAACACAATGTTACCCACGGTCTAGTTACAACTATTGAATAAAGAAGATAATTTATAAGGGACTGCGCGCCATTTAGGAACACATGACTTCAGTGTGGGTGTATAGGAGCCCGGATGCGTTTTCCTTGATTTGAGAAAGAAGAACGCAGATGTGATGTGCATGGTCTGCTATTTTACTATCTTTCTGCGACAGATGCAATGTGCTTTGCTGTTCATAACCTTAGCCACTGTGAGGATTCGCCCTATAATAAGATTACACACAAATGGTTTTATCGTTACAGTTTGATTAGTTCAGCGGACCCAGTGTGGGTATGTGTGTGTGTGTGGGGACTTAGGTGCGTGAGTATACGTGAGTGCGTTTGTTATGTGAGTGCGTTCATTTTTGTACGTGTGTTTTAAACAAGAACAGTAAATTATTGAATAGAGTCTATGCTCAGGCACAGTTTGCTTTGAAATAATAATGAAACATGTTTGATTATACAACTTAGCGCTCGTCGCCATTAGATATGAACACATTGAAGTGTTCATGGAATTCCTAGGCTTATATTTTCCTAAGTGCTCATATGCAGGAGCTCGTAAGAATAAATCAGAATGTTCACCAAAAACGCAATTGTCGAATTAATGTGTAGGCCTATTAGGCAACTTGATTAGGCAAGTATCATAAATTTAAACCTCGTTTTTGAATAATTATGACTATTTAAAATAACCTCACTGAACTTCACCTTGAATGCCTTTTCATGTCAAAATGATAAGATAGAATTGTAAACATCGTGAAACAAAAAAAGTATTCATTATCAATTCACACTGCATTCGTCTTCATAAGATATGAACGCACTGTTTTCACATATTTGTCTATTTTTCAAAGGTAACATTACGTAAGATTTTAACAAGGTCATAGTATTTTGTAGGAAGATGCCCAACCCCCAAATATCATTATAGATACTGACCAAGTATCCTTTGGAGCGTCTGATTTTGCGCAATGGGTTTGCCCCTTAACCACCACCCCCTCCCCCCCCCCCCCCGTACTGAGACTGTCTGGCGCCTCATGATGATGGTGGTAAGCAAATCCGATGTTAAAGCAAATTTATTTCGTTATCAATTATGTTATGCTTGTTAATTCATTCAATATATTTCAACAAAATCAAGACATTATTCTTTGCAATGCCAAGTAATGCCGATTTAAAAATCATGAATATATTCTACATCTCCAAAGCCAAACAACTTGTTTCGCTCATTTCCACCATGCACTAGATCAGGCCTTCTCAACTGGCGGCGCGCGCGCCACTCGTGGCGCTTGCGGTCAGTCAGAGTGGCGCGCGGCTGTTCCAAAAATAAAAATAAATAAATACAATTTAAAAAATAAAATTCAAGAAAGAAAAAATAAAAAAATAATATTTAAAAATAAAAAACTCAGCAAAATCAAAAAGTTGCACTCGAAGTTGAGCCCAAAATGTAAGCAAGCCATTTTGTTTGTTTGATTTTCACTTCATTTTGACATTTTCCGTGTTTATTGCACCAAAATAACTACATATAAATTAACTTCCAGTGTAGATTTTAGCCAGGAATTGTACTAATTATTTCACATCAATATGAAATTATGATTAATGTTTTATGGAACAAAAGGGTGTTAAAAATACGACATCTGGGCCTTAAAAAAGCCCTAAAATCCACTAGCTTCCGGGGGCTTTGCCCCCTGGACCCGCTATCGGCTCGGTCGCTACGCTCCCTCGAAACACAGTCACCAAACATACAGGTTGGCACTTCAACCTCAATAAATTTTTGTTTTGGCGCTTCTAAGAAACTAGTTGAGAAGGCCTGCACTAGATAATAAAAGCCACTAACGCGTTAACCATAAGAGGGTGATCAATCACATTCTTTAGCTCCTCTCTCTCTCGCTCTCTCTCTCTCTCTCTCCCTCTCTCGCTTCTTCTCTCTCGCTCTCACCTCACTTGTTCTATCTTCTCTCCGTGTCTCCATCTGTCCATCTTCTCTTCCACACTCTCTCCATCCCTCTCCCTATAACAATAATCCCTCTCTTATATCCATCTTCCTCTTCTCTCTCTCTCTCTCTCTCTCTCTCTCTCTCTCTCTCTCTATCTCTATCTCTGCATTATCTCTTTATCTCCACTCCCCCTCTCTCTATTTCTCTCTCTCTCTCTATTATTTCTCTCCTTCTTTCCTTTCTCTTTCTCCCTGTGTCTCATTTCTCTCTGTCTTTAGCACTACATCCTCTTCCTCATACTGTCTACTTACAACACGCGTGGACAATACTACCGTTATTTGCTGAATTCCTTACTATTAGCATTGTACCACGTGATCGCAGAACGAAGGAATTTAACGCCGCCAGGTACGCAAGGGAGGCTGTGGAACAAACGCTCTCTCAATTTTGGCGGATAACGCATTAGCTCGGAAACAACATCCTTGTCCGATGCTATGATGGAAGAGTTGGAATGTGAAAGGGGCTTTGGGCTACGGGATGGGTATTATATGTAAAAGTGGAAGAGGAAGGCAGTGTTTATTCAAAGCTAAAGAGGGCATTTTAGTTTTACGATGTAATGGGGTGAATAGTGTAGCTTTAAATTAATTACCTCTTAATATTATTATGAAATCATGGCATAGCGATTCAAAAAACCAACTCAAGAAAATACATCCTTATCATTTTTATCAGAATCAATGAAATTCAATGTAAAAACATTTATGATGAGGAAATTAACGAGATCTGTATTATGCATGATCATTAGTCTTTATTTCTGAGTAAATTTCAAGAAGCAATTGCGTGTGTTCTTGACTTGGGTATTAATGGTTTCGCAACTATGGGCATAATTAAGATAATATAATTGCAGCAAACGTTCTACCCCTATATTTTATCGTATTTATCATGTTTATGGTTTAGCGACCTAAGGGTGTTGTTTAACATTTCTCATCCATTCCTTTTCGCATAAGCGTGATACACTTGATTACTTTGATATAACACGGCATCTCAGATCTCTGATTTATCTGAAAGGATGTTGGATAGTGGATTATGCAAGTTTGAAATGTCAGTGCGCTTTGAGGAAATCATGCTGAAATGGCCTACATGAATTGGCCTGAGGGACCGCCATTTGCCCGATGTTCAGGCAAGGAAGAAAATGGCTCGCCGGGAAGTCATAATAGATGTTTTTTGTTTTCCCATTGTGTTCGTTTCCAGTCCGTAAAGGGTCCATTGGTAAAATTGTAATACAGTGGTTCCGTTGACATAATTATAAAGGAAGGTCTTCGCTGCTTTGCTGGGTCAAAGGAGCGTCCTAAAAGGGTAGGGGCATAGCATTTGAAACTGAAAGCATTTTATATGGGACACAAAACATTTTTCCTTCATCTCTGTAAAAACGTTCAATTAGATTTGTTTTCTCTATTGGAAATTGGAATCTAGCCTTTAAAATATGCTGGGAAGAGTAGTCATTGTTCTTGACTTTTGAAGGCGCTTTTGCTATACTATTCAGATCAAATATAGTTTGCACTTCATTGAAAATTGCCCAGCACCCAATATATACTGTCATTATGGGTGAAAGTCAAATGAACTCACTTTTTGCAAACGAGTATTATTTTATGTAATATTATTTTTGTAACTGTTTTGTATAAATGTTATACACGATGTAAATATGTTCATTCAGGGCCCCATGGAAGACCACTACTTGTTGGTGAATGGGCTACCCTGTCAAAAGATTAGAAATAAATAAATAAATAAATAAATACGACGTTCAAAAATAGACTGTATATATCAAAAGGATGCACCCGCCTTCACTGTAAAAGGTGACCTAACTGTATGTGCAATTGAAAGAGAAGCTGGCCATATAACGTGAGCAACACCTGTCAGCCAGTGCGACATCCATTAGACACGGTGGGTGCATGGTAGCAGTATACTCTGACCTAATCAAATCATAAACATCAACGCACTCTTTCATTGTACACGTCCATGAGGTCCACTCTGTGAAATATAGAGTCAATGTCCTGAAAAAAAGAGTGTAGATCTTAATGTTTGGGAATTAGCCCGTTGGATCTATTTTTAGCTAGGTCCATCAACATGTTTTACAAATATTATATGGCGCCAAAGGTATGTGGCCCAGCAAATTACCAAAACAAGAACAGCATATAGGGTTTCATGGGCTGTTTAAAAATAACTATATTCGAATAAAAACATAACAGCCAGTTTGGTTCTCGGCATATTGAAGATAATATCTCCCTCGTTTCAGAGAATAATTACTTAAGACAGTTGATATAGTGCTATGTATGCAGGATTGTGATTCTAATGCAGTCACGAACCCAGGAAAATCTGCGCTTTCAATCATAGCAGATATAATATTATTCTTATTCCTATGGTAAACTTGTTTGTTAAAGATCTACAAAAATAAGCCTGACAGGCTCCTCTGCATTTCTGCGGAATCCTCGTACATTTTATGAAGGATTCTTGAGTTTCGCGTTTTCCCCTCGTGGCAGTAAAATGACTTGAATCCAAGGGGAAAAACAAAACACTTAATAAAATGCGATGTGTGGATAAAAGAAGGTCGAGGGCAAAAATGAAGCTCACACACCCCGACCTACCTGAGTATAGTATTCTTTCTGCTTCATTTAAAGGCACCCCTGTATCATAACAACACTGTCTTCATCCCCTTAGCCTTTACGGGTTTCTTTCCATGATGGAATGGGCGAATGGAATATAGCCTTTAAGGAATGTAAAGGGTTAATACACTGACAATGTTTGTCATTGGATTGAGACTGGAATGAGTGTGTTGTGATACCCTTTGGTAGGCAGAAACCATTACCATTATTAGACCTTAATATCTCACAGACCAATTATAAAAATTACAACGGTAGCCGTACAGCTCATTGGCCCCAAAGAAAGTGGAGGGCGTCTCTGGAAAAGGATGATTCAGTCCCATTTCATACTATATACTGGGACCACTGTGTGGCGTTGGCGAAGGCCTTTGGATATCATTCAGAAGGTCCCTGATTCGATCCTTGATGGGTGCTTCATTCATTAGAAAGGGTGTCGACCCATATGAATTAGGTACCAGGCAATGCTCAGGTAATATAGGGGATGTAAGAAGACAAGTACTATAATTACTGAAGCGACTACTCCTGGTTAATAAGACCAAATTATTATCATTTAATTATTTTTTTAAATCACGTATCAACGATTTTGTTTTAGCATAATAGAAAATATACTATGATACCCTGTTGATAGCCATGTAATATGTTACCGTGCAGCATTGGTCAAACAGTTGTTGAGCACCAGTTTTCTATGAATACCAGTGGTCATGGAACATCGCCCATGCAATCTGGCCATCTTTATCAAATTAACGGGGCTATTTTTAGAAAACTGATATGCGTGTGTCAGTGATAATTATCATTCGTATTCTAGCACTAATATAAAAAAATGATATCAATCATATGCAAGTTTTTCATAATAATAGCTGATCGATTTAGAAGTGAACACTGTTCAAAAATGTGAAAAGCGGTTAATCATTTTCACAATATTATTCAGTCGTAAGAACCTGTTCTTAATTATAAATATGGACAAATGAAACAGTATATCTTGGAAAGCATAGAGAAGATGATTATCACAAATATTGTTTTGTAGAATCCGCACATGGCATGAAAACAAACAGGCAGTATATTTCCCTTCAATTGATTTACGAAACAACTGAGAAAGGAAAGACTTATATGCCCCCCAAAATAGGGAACATATTTTAAAATTAATTGGTATACAGTACCACGGGTAAGAATTACGAGACGACAAAAAACCGATAGCATTTATAGCATGATAGCAAAACAGGCCAAGCTCTCCTATGAATGCATATGCGTTGCCAGAAACGCTCTATGCCACAGAAAGTATTTATGCAAGACAGATCAGACCAGATTGATAATGGGGGTCGGTGTCAAATGGAAACGTTTCATCAAACCAGACCCTTTCCCGTGGTAAACAGGTCGATAAAGAAGGAATACATTTCACAGTTTGATTACATTTTGTAGACAACCCTGAAGAAATGTGTCAATTCGTGACCGGCGTCTTAATGTTCTGGAAAAAAGGCGATTAAAAGAGAATTACTATATGGTAAACGTGAAGTCTACTGGATGCAAGTAAATATAAATAAATTGTTTAGCTGGCCAGTATTATACTAGAATATTTAATGAATATTAACATAAGTTTGTATGCGGGCCTAACATGTAGGGCAGTTTCTGTCAACAATGAGACTAAAAAAAATTATCAAATAACAAATTAACAATTTTTGAACGTTTGCAGGCGCAATATCAATTGCAATGCTCATTTGGTCAGAGCTTCAAAAATGTTTGCAACAATACCCATTTGGAACTTTGTTTTATAGTTAAAATGAAAAAGAGTAATCACTGATCTTGACAAAAATTGTAAGTGCTTTGTTATGAATATTTATGTACCACGATGTCATCCGTGATTTTATCTGAATAAAGATCTATTTCAAAAAACAAAAACAAATCTTGACAATTGTAAATGCCTGTAAGGCAGCTTATTTCAATATCGTTCGAAGAATAATGATTATTTGTTCCAAAACTATTTGTATTTCTGTTGGTACAAAATGATAAAAAGTTTTTTAAATTAGAAAAACAAATACGATTGAGTAAAACAGTGCCAAGATCAGTGATTAATTCATATCAATGTTTTATTTGATACCGAAGATTATAAAGATACAAATAATCATCTCTGACCCCTCTTCAAATCCCTTGTCCTATAAAGACCGCACATGTTACACATCTTTACTACGTCACGCCTCTCCTTAATCTCTACAGTCTAAGCTGCGATAGCCCCCTATTACCTCCTAGTTAATCTCCAATGGAAAATGATTTAACACGACCATGACTACAATCATTCCCTAGTCGATATCATATTGAAGGCAGCAAAGATGGCGGTGGGTATGATGTGTCCTAAGAGACAGTAGTTTCATGGTCATGAATTAACGCAGTGAGCGGTTCTCTTTCACCCCAGCACGTGTCCATTTCATTATTTCTCTCACCATTAAAAATATGGTGGCTTCCCAACTTGGTTTGATATCGTGTTTCATTTCTATGCTCTAAAGTACAGTGATTAAATATGCAGGTGACACCAATAACGACATGCTACTTCCTGGGAGCGGAGTAAATTTCGTGGGCTGCGGAGGAGCAGTTACCCCTCCTTAAAAACAAAAACGGAAAAATACACCCCATGAATTGTACGCATGAAATAATGTGTTCTCCGAGCCTGAAGAGGGATAGACGCCACTCATCAATGGCTAAATTAATTACATGGGTTTCTAATATTTTTAAGTGTCCAACAGGTAATTGCTTCACAATAAATGTTAATATTGCAGCATGGCCAAAGAGTTCATCATTTCCAGTACCCTTGAACTGTATTCTTACTATGATGATCACCGTGAAAGTACTTTACAAATTCGTTCACATTTGTTTGCATTCTACCAGGTCCCTATTTCTCTCCTAGAGGACCTCGGTGCTAAAGCTACGAAATAAACTTTAATAATTTGATTCGGAATCTGATGAGATCGCAACACGCAACAAAATGATATCAAACATAACAAGGGTTTGGTGGAAAAATGTAAGGATCCCCCTACCGTATCCCGGTTGAAAAAAAGGTCAAATCCATTTTATTATATGTATTGAGAACAATATATTCAGGATCTATTTCAATTTCATTTCATAAATCTGCCAATTTTATTGAGGAGCTTGTATACTTGCAATTACGATATATTTTCTAACAAAACTCGGAAAAGCTTCCATGCAATTCTATATAGCTCCACTCGTTGCGCGATAAACGCCACTGCAAAAGTATTACATTTGCATTCTATAATTGTAACCTATAGTTCATGCAGACAGACTTGGAGTGAGATAATTATGTAGATGGATTTGATAAATTCATTTTCATTCCTTTTAGCATATGGTATAATATTTATCTCCGTTTCACCGTATACAATTCCACCTCCATATCGGAAAAAATGATCTGAACTGTTGATGCCTATCAGAGTAATCTCACATCAGACACATTAAGAAGCTATGGAATCATAATCCATCATAATATATTGACATAGCGTAAGAAGGGGGAGAAAGAAAGAAAGAGTGAGAGAGAAGGGGGAGAGAGAGAGAGAGAGAGAGAGACAGAGACAGAGAAAGAGTTATAGAGAGAAGGGGAGAGAGAGAGAGAGAAAGAGAGAGAGAGAGAGAGAGAAAAGAAGGGAGGGGAAAGAGAGAGAGAGAGAGAGAGAGAGAGAGAAGGGGGAAAGAGAGAGAGAGACATAGACAGAGACAGAGAAAGAGTTATAGAGAGAAGGGGAGAGAGAGAGAGAGAGAGAAAGAGAGAGAGAGAGAAAAGAAGGGAGGGGAAAGAGAGAGAGAGAGAGAGAGAGAGAGAGAGAGAGAGAGAAATGGGGAGAGACATTATTATGGAGAGCAAGGCATCCAGAGGGGAAAAGATGGAGGATAGAAAGAGAGAGTGAGAGAGGGAGGAACAGAGGGAATGTGATAGCGGGAAAGAGACAGAGGCAGAAAGAATGAAGGAAAGAAAGAAGGGAGAAGAGAAGAAAAAAGAGATTGGGAAAGTTGGGGAGAAAAAGAAAGAAAGGAAAAATAGATAAGAACAAAGAGAGAGAGAGAGACAGAGAGACAGAGAGTGACAGACAGACAAACACAGATGAGAGAGGGACACACAGAGAAACAGAGAGAGAAAAAAGACGATGGGAGGGGCGAGAGATAGTTTGTATCAAGCATTACGTACTCCTTGAAAAGATACGATCAGGAAATTAAATTGTGATGATGGAGCTCCAGGGCCCGTTGTTATCGCTCATCTTTCGTAGCACAGAAAGAAAACCTTCTTTACTTCCAAATCCTTAAAATCTCCCTCTGAAAAAGCGATGAATTTGTGTAGTGCTATTTCGCTTTGTACGTCACTCGTTCGTTCACATTCATCATTTAGTACTTCATAGTTTTAAGTATCATTATCAGTTTGTAGTAAAGCGTATTAGCTGAAAGCAGGTTGCAGAAAGCAGTGTGTATAATATTCTCATACTCAAACTGAGCATGTCATTATCAGGACATGAAGATGCATTATCATACAACAAAAGTTTTATTGTTTAAAATTAAATTTAAATTTAATATCACATGAATGTCGGTAAATATCAAGACGTTTACGATGAAAAAGTAAACTCTTTCTAGACAAACTTTGGAAACTGCAAATAAAAAACGGGAATTTAATCTTATTTACATCCGATTCAAAATAAAATTAAAAATCTTTCTCTTCATCGATCCACGACAAATTAAAAGTACATAGAGCAATTGAATTCACCGATTATTGAAGATAAAAAATACATGCCAAAAACATCTGCTTGAAATCAAGACATACAACCATTATTACACCTATGTTTGATATCGTGAAAATGAACTAGGAAATAAAAAGGTCAAGGCATACTGTGGGTGTGACGACATAACCGAATACAAATAGCTGCAAAAGTTATAAATACATTTTCGATAAATTGTTCATGATACACAAGCTTCATTCTGATCTTTTATTTTCAACTTAAAAGAAAACTAAAACACACTTATCTTTTTAAAAGATAAAGAGACGTAAGAGTCACAGCTGAATTGTTTGTAAATATATACAATAAATATAAAATATCATCATAACTTTCAGCAGTACTGAATATGGTAAATGCAGGGAGATGGGATCTCCCTGGTAGAAGTAAGAAATCCCTTATAATTTAAGACATGGATAGATTGGTTTACATACAATACAGAGTGATAAAAGAAGATAAATCATGAGGCTTATGGGGGTATCGAAACATTTACAAAAATATTTTATTAATTTAATTTTCGTAATGGGTTTATGATAGATTTTAAATTAATGAAACGATTTCCGATCAATATTTCAATCACCGGAACATTATAAGTTTGATATATTCTACATAATAATATCAAACTTATAATGTATTTGTAATGATGATGATGATGATAATAATAATAATAATAATAACAATAATGATGATGATGATAATGATAACAATAATAAAGGTATTAGTAGTTCTTATAATGATAACGATAATAATAATAGTAATTATAACCCCAGTAGAAGTACTAGTATTGACATATTTACCAAGGGTATAATCTCATCAGTTTGGATACAGCTTTTCTTGGGGGTCTTGCAATTATTATATCATATTTATTTATAATTCATTTCATTACATTATCTTTAAAAATAAATTATCTTTGCAAGGGAAAACACTTATTAATTGTTATTATATTAGACCTACCTAGGCATTTATTAACGAAATGTTACTTTCAATTATTTGTTATTAATTTCTTTAATGAAAAATAAGTTACTTACGTTACTGAAGATAGATTCCGTCATTTTTTCCGAACTGATTGAAAGTTCTGGTCTTAATCCTTGATGCTGAGTTTCCAAAGAAACACTTTTGCTACACTTAGTAATATCTTCTGGAGGAAGAGGGGGTGGTGGAGGAGGAGTCGGAGGAGAAGACATGGTGATAGCATACGGCAGAAAGACTCCAGTACGTATAGTCCGATAAGTTTTCGCAGGAATGGCGGGATGGGTAATATGGAGAGAAAGATCGGACACTTTGTGTTGTAGGAGAGCATTGAGCGTGGTCGTTAGTACACGTAACACCCATGATGGTGAGGCTGGAAGGAGGGTGGGGCCCCATCATGAATACAAGGGGTAGCATTATCCGAGAAAAAACTTATTTGAATCTTAAAGAGTATACGCGCCAGACAACATCATGATGTTCTGTTTGGTGCACAGTCCAGTGCGAGCAAGGCCGTGGCGGCGAGAGGCAAACACAGTAGCACATTCGTGAGAGAGAAAGATAGAGAGACAGGGACAAACACCGTCTACGACGAGCGCGCTCCGACGATCCGAAATGAATGCTCCGATGGGCTGGAGAAAGAGCTGGTGTATTTTCTGTGTGTATAGCAACAACGTCTCTCCCTCATATACGTTGCTCAGATGCAAGCATTCCAGTCGTAAAACTGCTAACGTTACTCGTTTGATTCTAGGATGACTTCCATGGTTGTCGCACAAAATATCACTACTTCATAATGCTGTATCCAATGGATGAAAACGACCTAAATGAATTAATGCATGTGTTAAAATTGCATTGTCCGCCCCATAGAAATCCCTTTTGATACAGCCCGTATATAGCTTGACTCCCACAGTTGGTGACGGAATATTAAAGGTCTCTCTGCTTGCTGGGCAATCGGGCTTTTCTTTCTCTGTAGTTTGGTTGAACACCAGTATCGTGTCAACATAATTACGTTGACATAGCTGGTTCATGGCAGATTCCGTAAAGGATAGATGTCGACCTGTCAATTCTCCTCTACTCAGTAAACGCGAGGGAATACACAAGATATGGGGCATGAAAAGGCAGTTTAGATAAATAAGATACACGAATATAAAAAAATAAAAAAATTCTAATTTGTAAGCGACATATTTATGAATTTGCTTCGAGTTTTACATTTTAGCTTTCTCGACGTCCTTGACACCAATGTAAATTATCCGTCAGACCAGTAATGAATTGAGATAGCAATTAACAGATTCTGAAGATAACTAATTTAATCGCTTTATGACGACGTCTCAGAGAGGCTTTTAAAGTTTCCAAACATGATTTATCCGATAAGTATTAGAATGTTCTTAATGTCCACATCGCCCATTCATTTGTTGAAGAAGAAGAAAATCCAGTTATTGCTTAATTCATTAGACCTACGTGTACATACTAGTCACTACAATGATATTCAGGTCTGAGCTACTTCTCAAATATTGTATATTCCGCTTCACAGGAGAGAAATTTCCTCCCACATTCTTATCTGTTGCTGACCTCTGTTCTTATGCTAAGAGAAGCATAGTAGTGTTATTTTCACTAGTAGGCATATACAAATTATGCATTTTTATATTCGGCCTCGTGTAATCTATAATAATAATACGCTAAGGCTCCGCGGGGGGCGCGACGTCTCGGCGAGCCTTTGTATTCTATTGTTTTTTAATGAGATCGCCGACCCAAGTTGGTGCGGCTATCTCCTCCTGAACCCTGCCCTCGGGGTACCCGTGCCCGGTGCCGTCGTCCGCGGGAGAGTCTACTCTAGCGAATTGGCTATACTCCGCCCGAGGTCCTCCTCCGTGTCGACGTCCAGGGCGAAAACAGACGCGATATGCATAATGCAGGATATGCGTGACGACAGAGATACCTCATGGATATTCAACATGACATCCGTAGACACACGACCGATGACTGTCCACTCACATTAAGTTGCGTATTAAATGCACGACGCACAGGGTCGGGCTTACCCGAGTAAAGCATCTTTCTATAGGATATCCATTGTATAGTAGCTGCACGAGCCACAGAGATACACACGAAGCTTCCCGTCCACGTCCAAACTTAGGGACCTATTTCCATCATTATTGCCGCGATTTTTATATAGGTGTCGTGAATGGAGGTATGAAATGAAAGCTTATTTTGTGATTATTACGGCCATGCTACTAAATTTTGATTATCATTTTCTAAAGGAAAGTTTTCACAAGAAAACCATTGGACTGACAATTCAGTCGCAAGCTGCCTTCAGTCAGTGCAGTGCTGCTGTGCAGTGTGTGTGAGCTGCAATTTAACTCCAGCAAGCTCCAACACCGGCTCCGCGCACCGAAGGCGTCCGAGGCCTGCGGCGCCGGTGTTCGAGCTTTCTGGAGTTACACTGTGTGTGTGTGTGTGTGAGTACAGCTGAGCTGAGCTCGAGTCGAAGAGATTTGACACTTTGAAATTGTTATCTGTTGGTTTGCATCATTATTGCCGCGATTTCAATATAGTTTCGTGAATAGATTTACGAAACCTGAGCTTAGAATTAGTAAAAGTATTACTAATGTCTACGTTTTTAAACGACTGTCTGATTTTCTTGTGAAAATTTTACTTTGAAAAATAATTATCGAAATTTATGGTCAGAAATAATCACAATCTAGGGTCTATTATGTTACAGTTCTTGCATCAAATCAATGCATGAAAACTTATTTTTTGAACTAGAAAAATGTTTTTTTTTTAAATAGGCAATTATGAAGAAGGAAACCTGAAACCCTGAGTTGAGTGTATATTTGTTTCAAGGGGCCATAAACCCCCAAAAGCTCGGGGGTTACGTTCTTCAAAGTTGGGAGGGGGGGAGAGATCAGATCGCAGCGAGTTGAGTGTATATACAATATAGGCGTGGGGTCCACGGTTTCAAGGGGCCATAAACCCCCGAAAGCTCGGGGGTTTTAGGTGTTTAATTAGGGTCAGATGAGCATATTTTTAATACTTTATTTGTGACACTTGCGGGTCACTAATTGGCGTGTGGTCAATACGTAGAGTTGCGTAGTGTTGCTACCAACTACGCTGGCCTACGTTACTATATGCTGAGGGACAGAAAGGGGTACGCAAGATGAACGAAAACAAGTCAACATGTTCAATTTTTTTCGCGTAGTTTCAGCGTAGAAACTTGACGCAGAAAGTACGCCTTTTTACGCAACACTATGCTACCCTACGCCAGATCGTCAAAGCAGTAAAAGCTTTCCACACAGTAAGCAACCATATAAGCAAACCTGTATGCCAGCCTACGCATAACCTACGCAGGGACTATTTTCCCATTATTACGCAGCCTAATTTCTGCGTAGTCGGTACGCCACACTACGGAACTCTACGCAGTTCCAGTGGCTTAAAGAATAACTACCGGTACAGTTGGATCTTTTTTTAATTTTTTTTTATATAAGGCCAAATTCTTTCAAAATGGCCGCTCCGTACATTTTCTCTGACATTCAGGCTATTTTTCAAGATGGCGGCCGACATTTTTTTTTTTTTTTTTTTTAAATCAGAAATACATTTTAGCAGTGCTTTTCATGTTTTTTTTCTTTCAAAAAAAAAAAAAAAAAAAAAAAAAAATCAAAAAAAAAAAAATTGGAGGCGGCCCCCAAAAAGGAAGCGGGCGGGGACGCTAAACATGTATATTTTGTAATGGCCTGAATGGCAAATAAAGTTCTTGGTGGTTTTGATTTAGACAGTCTCTATATATCTATTTACACCCCCGCCCCCCTCTAGAATCCCGCGGATTTCCGCGGGTCCTAAACAAGTATATTTTTTTAATGGCTTGAATGGCAAATAAAGTTCTTGGTGGTTTTAATTTAGACAGTCTCTATATATCTATTTACACCCCCCGCCCCCCTCTAGAATCCCGCGGATTTCCGCGGGTCCAGCTAGTCACTATAAGTAATACGCTAAGGCTCCGCGGGGGGCGCGACGTCTCCGCCAGCCTTTGTAGTCTATTGTTTTTTAATGAGATCGCCGACCCAAGTTGGTGCAGCTATCTCCTCCTGAACCCTCCCCTCGGGGTACCCGTGCCCGGTGCCGTCGTCCGCGGGAGAGTCTACTCTGTGGAATTGGCTATACTCCGGCCGAGGTCCTCCTCCGTGTCGACGTCCAGGGCGAAAACAGACGCGACATGCATAATGCACGATATGCGTGACGACAGAGATACCTCATGGATATTCAACATGACATCCGTAGACACACGACCGATGACTATCCACTCACATGAAGTTGCGTATTAAATGCACGCTGAATGGGTATGACTTACCCCGTGTTAGGTATCTTTCTATAGGATATGTGCTTTGTACTAGCTGCACTGCACAAGCGGTACCTGCACAAGCGAGATACACTGGGCTAATTCCCGTCGACGTCCAAACTTAGAGACCTATTTCCATCATGATTGCCGCGATTTTTATATAGTTTTCGTGAATGGAGGTATGAAATCAAAGCTTATTTTGTGATTATTACGGCCATGTGTACTCAATTTTGATTATCATTTTCTAAAGGAAAGTTTTCACAAGAAAACCAATGGACTGACAGTTGAGTCGCAAGCTGCTTTCATTCAACACACAGTGCAGCTGCGCTGCTTGGGAAGCTTCAACACCGGCACCGGGCACCGCAGGCGTCCGACGCCTGCGGCGCCGGTGTTCGAGCTTGCTGGAGTTACGCTGAAGTGTGTGTGAGTTCAGCTGAGCTCGAGTCGAAGAGATTTGACACTTTGAAATTGTTATCTGTTGGTTTGCATCATTATTGCCGCGATTTCAATATAGTTTCGTGAATAGATTTACGAAACTAGAATTTTTTTTTTTTTTTTTTAAATAGGCAATTATGAAGTAGGAAGCCTGAAACCTTAGCCTACTAAACAAATCTCAACAAAGTGTAGGCCTATCCTTTTATGAATTAATGAAAAAGTAGCCCCAGAAAAAAGAGCCCCCGAAAGTTGAAAAAGTAGCCCCCGAAAATTTCCCAAAAATTTGAAATGGAGCCTCCGAAATGAAAAACTTAATTTTTTGCCTGCGCCCCCCTCTAGAATCCCTCGGATTTCCGCGGGTCCTGAGTTGAGTGTATATATAATATAGGGGTGGGGTTCACGGGTTTCAAGGGGCCATAAACCCCCAAGAGCTCGGGGGTTACATTCTTCAAAGTTGGGGGGGGGGAGAGATCAGATCGCAGCGGGTTGAGTGTATATATAATATAGGCGTGGGGTCCACAGGTTTCAAGGGGCCATAAACCCCCGAAAGCTTGGGGGTTTAGGCGTTTAATTAGGGTCAGATGAGCATATTTTTAATACTTTATTTGTGACACTTGCGAGTCACTAATTGGCGTGGGGTCAATACGTAGAGTTGCGTAGTGTTGCGTACCAACTATGCTGGCCTACGTTAATATATGCTGAGGGACGGAAAGGGGTACGCAAGATGAACGAAAACAATTCAACATGTTTAATTTTTTTCGCGTACTTTCGGCGTAGAAATTTGACGCAGAAAGTACGCCTTTTTACGCAACACTACGCTACATGCCTACGCAACAGTACGCTACCCTACGCCAGATCGACAAAGCAGTAAAAGCTTTCCATACTACGGAACTCTACGCAGTTCCAGTGGCTTAAAGAATAACTACCAGTACAGTTGGATCGTTTTTTTTTATTTTTTTATATAAGGCCAAATTTAGAAAAAAACATGTTTGGCGTCCTGTTTTTTCGAAAAATGGGAAGGAGGAGGCCCTTTTTTTTTCTTTTTTTTCTTTCAAAATGGCCGCTCGGTACATTTTCCCTGACATTCGGGCTATTTTTCAAGATGGCGGCCGACAATTTTTTTTTTTTCTTTTTTAAAATCAGAAATACATTTTAGCAGTGCTTTTCATGTTTTTTTTCTTCAAAAAAAAAAACAAAAAAAAAAATAGGAGGCGGCCCCCAAATAGGAAGCAGGCGGGGACGCTGTTTTTTTTTTCTTTCAAAAAAAAAAAATTAAAAAAAATTAAAAAAAAAAAAATAGGAGGCGGCCCCCAAAAAGTAAGCGGGCGGGGACGCAAAACATGTATATTTTTGTAATGGCCTGAATGGCAAATAAAGTTCTTGGTGGTTTTAATTTAGACAGTCTCTATATATCTATTTACACCCCCCGCCCCCCTCTAGAATCCCGCGGATTTCCGCGGGTCCAGCTAGTCTATAATAATAATACGCTAAGGCTCCGCGGGGGGCGCGACGTCTCGGCGAGCCTTTGTATTCTATTGTTTTTTAATGAGATCGCCGACCCAAGTTGGTGCGGCTATCTCCTCCCGAACCCTGCCCTCGGGGCACCCGTGCCCGGTGCCATCGTCCGCGGGAGAGTCTACTCTGTGGAATTGGCTATACTCCGCCCGAGGTCCTCCTCCGTGTCGACGTCCAGGGCGAAAACAGACGCGACATGCATAATGCACGATATGCGTGACGACAGAGATACCTCATGGATATTCAACATTGCATCCGTAGACACACGACCGATGACCATCCACTCACATTAAGTTGCGTAATAAATGCACGCTGAATGGGTATGACTTACCCCGTGTTAGGTATCTTCCTATATGATATTCTCTATATAGACCGCGCCGTCGATCACACTCATTTCTTTTGCAGTTCTCAAAGAGACATACAACAAATGACAAACCACTCGCATTATGTTGCGTATTAAATGCTCTATGCAAAGGGCGGGATCACCGAGAGTAAAGCGTCTTGCTAAAGGATGTGCTTTAGCGCTACACAAGCCACAGAAATATACACACGAAGCTTCCCGTCAACGCTCAACTTAGAGACCTATTTCCATCATTATTGCCGCGATTTTTATATAGTTTTCGTGAATGGAGGTATGAAATCAAAGCTTATTTTGTGATTATTACGGCCATATATACAAAATTTTGATTATCATTTTCTAAAGGAAAGTTTTCACAAGAAAACCATTGGACTGACAGTTCGGTCGCAAGCTGCCTTCAATCAACACGCAGTGCAGTGTGTGTGAGTTGAGATGAGCTTGCAGGAAGCTCCAACACCGACCCCCGGCCCCGCAGGCGTCCGACGCCTGCGGCGCCGGTGTTGAGCTTCCTGCAAGCTCATCTCAACTCATTTGACACTTTGAAATTGTTATCTGTTGGTTTGCATCATTATTGCCGCGATTTCAATATAGTTTCGTGAATAGATTTACGAAACCTGAGCTTAGAATTAGTAAAAATATTACTAATGTCTACGTTTTTAAACGACTGTCTGATTTTCTTGTGAAAATTTTACTTTGAAAAATGATTATCGAAATTCATGGTCAGAATTAATCACAATCTAGGTTCATTATGTTACAGTTCTTGCATCAAATCAATGCATGAAAACTTAGTTATTGAACTAGAAATTTTTTTTTTTTTTAAATAGGCAATTATGAAGTAGAAAGCCTAAAACCTTAGCCTACTAAACAAATCTCAACAAAGTGTAGGCCTATCCTTTTATGAATTAATGAAAAAGTAGCCCCAGAAAAAAGAGCCCCCGAAAGTTGAAAAAGTAGCCCCCGAAAATTTCCCAAAAATTTGAAAAGGAGCCTCCAAAATGAGCCTCCAAAATGAAAAACTTAATTTTTTGCCTGCGCCCCCCTCTAGAATCCCTCGGATTTCCGCGGGTCCTGAGTTGAGTGTATATATAATATAGGGGTGGGGTCCACGGGTTTCAAGGGGCCATAAACCCCCAAGAGCTCGGGGGTTACATTCTTCAAAGTTGGGGGGGGGGGGAGAGATCAGATCGCAGCGGGTTGAGTGTATATATAATATAGGCGTGGGGTCCACAGGTTTCAAGGGGCCATAAACCCCTGAAAGCTTGGGGGGTTTAGGCGTTTAATTAGGGTCAGATGAGCATGTTTTTAATACTTTATTTGTGACACTTGCGAGTCAGTAATTGGCGTGGGGTCAATACGTAGAGTTGCGTAGTGTTGCGTACCAACTACGCTGGCCTACGTTACTATATGCTGAGGGACGGAAAGGGGTACGCAAGATGAACGAAAACAATTCAACATGTTTAATTTTTTTTGCGTACTTTCGGCGTAGAAATTTGACGCAGAAAGTACGCCTTTTTACGCAACACTACGCTACATGCCTACGCAACAGTACGCTACCCTACGCCAGATCAGTGGCGGATCCAGGGGGGGGGCCCGGGCCTTGAGAAAAAAATCATGTAAAATCACGCGATTTTTACCTTTTTTGGGGGTTGGGCCCCCCCCCCTGACGCTCAAGGGGGGGGGGGGGGGGGTGCAAATTTTAAAATTTTCGAGGACCAAAAAAAAAAAAATGTGCTAACCTCCCCCCCCCCCCCACTGAGCGACTTTTCGGCTGGCTGAGTCGTTGCGGAAAAAAAAAAGTGTCCGCTTATACCGCCGCCCTCCCCCCCACTGAGCGACTTTTCGTCCGGCGCGATTTTCAAATTTAACGGGAGCAAAAAAAAAAGAAAAGTTGGGCCCCCTCCCCTAAGAAATCCTGGATCCGCGCCTGCGCCAGATCGACAAAGCAGTGAAAGCTTTCCACACTATGGAACTCTACGCAGTTCCAGTGGCTTAAAGAATAACTACCGGTACAGTTGGATCGTTTTTTTTATTTTTTTATATAAAGCGAAATTTAAAAAAAAACATGTTTGGCGTCCTGTTTTTTCGAAAAATGGGAAGGAGGAGGCCCTTTTTTTTTCTTTCAAAATGGCCGCTCGGTACATTTTCCCTGACATTCGGGCTATTTTTCAAGATGGCGGCCGACAATTTTTTTTTTTTCTTTTTTAAAATCAGAAATACATTTTAGCAGTGCTTTTCATGTTTTTTTTCTTCAAAAAAAAAAAAAAAAAATAGGAGGCGGCCCCCAAATAGGAAGCAGGCGGGGACGCTGTTTTTTTTTTCTTTCAAAAAAAAAAATTAAAAAAAATAAAAATAGGAGGCGGCCCCCAAAAAGTAAGCGGGCGGGGACGCAAAACATTTTTTTAATGGCCTGAATGGCAAATAAAATTCTTGGTGGTTTAAATTTAGACAGTCTCTATATATCTATTTACACCCCCCGCCCCCCTCTAGAATCCCGCGGATTTCCGCGGGTCCAGCTAGTTTATAATACTGCTAATGATGTTAAAAAAGTCATGTTTATTTTAGAACGTATGAGCATTACGAGGAGAATACAGAATTGAGAAATAAAATAGAGTTATATGTATTGTATGCCTACTATAATGATGGCACACACACTCTATCGAGGGGAATTATACTGACAATTAAATCACGGCGTAATTACGTCACTCTCTATGCACCGTGTAATGATGTCAAAATCAGAAACTGTCGAGGTTGATTAATCTTTCATATAACGAACTGTGGACCAGGATATCAGATAGATTAGGTGTTAGCAACGGTGGGTTAGGGTTTTAATAGGACATCGTCACATCGATGTACAGGTTTAAGGTGATAAATGATGACGATGTGAGTGACTTCGGATAATTATGTCTATTATATTCTTGACATTATGTTGTATTTACAGGGTTATCTTTCCCCGGATGAAAATATAATCGACTATATAAACCTCACCAACAATATTCAAAGTACACGCAGTTTATAAGTCTTTTCTCACAAGGATGTTCCACCATATGATACGTTAGACCTAGATATGCCTCTGGCTCTGGACTTAAATAAAGATTGAGCAAGAACGATCATGTCTTATCTTACCTTGTCTTGTAAAGCACCACATAAATTATTTCCACAGATGGGCTGAGAAAAAGGTTGAAATCAGCATAAAGATAAATGAATGAAGAAGCATATCAACTATTACTTTTATTCAGCACCCCCCCCATAAAAAGGTATTTTCTAATTCCTTTGTTCTTCATTGCTCTACACATGTTTTTAACTTGGTCTAGTCTTGATTTTCACACTTTCATTAGGCCCTATTGTGTCAGAGGTATGATTATATAACTATATATATATATAATTGCCACGACGAAATGCGAAGGCGCCTCGATCGTTAAATGTAAGAAATGCAAATGAAAATAAGAGAGCTGTCATAAATTATTGTAAAGATAAAGGGACAAAGGACCATGATGAAAACAGCTCTGATAATCATGTTTTTTTGTCCTGTATAAAAATATGTTTCAATAAATAAAAACTAAAGAAAGTAAGGAAAGAGAGAACTGTAGAAAGAGGGAGAGACTATAAAGTATATATAGAGCGTCACAAGATAGAAACACAGAGATGCAGACAAAGAAAAGAAACAATAGTATCAAGGAAGAAGAGTGAGAAAGAGTAGAAAATTAATAATTTGTTATTCTTAACGAGCAATAAATTACACAGGACACACATAGTTACTGCGTTAAATTGTTTTCACTTTCTTCATTAGATGTGAACGTGTTATTTTTCAGTTACATTATACCATTGCTGCCGTTAGCTGCGGAATTGAAGGCAGACATAGATCACCAGTAATAGAGGGGGAGAGGGGGGGGGGGAGATAGAAAAGAAAGATAGAGAGAGAGAGAGAGAGAGAAAAGGCGAAAGGGAACAATATGCATACAGGAGGGGAGACAAAGAAACATAAAATATTATAAAAAACACAACACTCCACATTTTAAATGTTCAATAAGACCAATTACACATTTATCCGATATGAGAATAAGCTTTCGTTAGTTGTTTTATGTGTTGAGAAATTGAGCACTATTGACTATATCCCCTTTTACAATGTTTAAAGTACATGTATTCATTATTTTACTTTGAATTACCTGAAGAATTTTTTGAATTCTTGAAATATCTGGTGAGGTTTGTGTGTTTAAAGTTGGTTAATATGCAAGATCGAAATTGGTTTGAAGAAAAGAAAATTCCCATCCCAAAACTAAACGAAAATAGATTTGGAATAACCCATTATACTACTTTCTACCCAATTCTTCATACACATAAGTTTTTCTTGAAATGATTGAATGTCAATTATCGTGTGCTCACTGTATGTTTTATTCACATCAACACACCAAACCAGTACACATACTGCAACTAAAGTGGAGGGACTCTTCTGTGAGATATGTTTAAAACCTGTGGATTTATGAATGTAATATATCATGCCATTTCATAAAGGAGATGGGAATTCATTTTTACTAAAGGCTCCCCTCCCCCTCCAAACACACAATCATGCATTTCATTCATTAATATAAGACAGGAAGTATTGGAGTGAAGTAGAAAAAAGGAAAAATGAAGGAAAAAAAAAAGACATATATATAAAGAGATGGAAAAATAAAAAAACAGGCGGTGTGAGAGAGAGAGAGAGAGAGAGAGAGAGGAGGAGAAAGAAAGTATGTGAAGTTTGCAGGGAAATTAACTAGTAAAGACAGAAAGATGCATATATGTGAGAAAAAATAGTTGAATAGCAGAGATCTGAGATAGCAGATTAGTTTTAATATAAGATTTGTGTAGCATACACACATGATAAAAATCAACATACAATATACGGTAATGAAACAATCAAAATCCATCATAGGTACTCTGTTTATTTTACTTTAATACATTTACATGACAGAAACGACAGATTTCAATATTTAACTGATTTCCTTGTTTTTTGAAGAATTTTCTTCATCACCTTAAAATAGAAAATAAATGTTGTAATTATATCTTTTTTAGGAAAATGTTATCATAACTTCCTGTTTTTGTTTGTTTAATTTCCTTCTATTGTCTCTTTCTTAAGTAATAACTTAACATTTTATTAATATTCATTTTATTTTGGGTGTGTTCTTATTTTGCTCCATTCATATACACATATGATATGTAATATACAGTTACTTATATTTATATTGCATGGATGAAAGTCAGACCTTTAATCAAATTTTCATACCATAGGTATGTGGAGGATTATCTATTTATATAATTTACTTCAATAAACGTGTAGTTGGAAGACAATAATAAAAAGTTTCAAAGAAAATCATGATCATCAAGCTAAAGTAAAGGGCTTTTTAGGTTCAGACTGTGTTATCCACTATTGTAAATGTTTGTGCTTGCAAACTACATGACATAGCAAACTAGGTCTTACACATCATACAATGTTACTTTATCCTGCAATCAATGAGTCCAAGCTGCTGAGAGCCCTCTAAAGGCCCGGTCACACATAGGGGACGCACGGCAAGTGCATTGGAAATTTGCAATTTGGGGCAGTGCGTTGTCGATCGCTAGGTATGCGGTATCATTCGTTACTTGTTCTTCGAGCGTGCTGGACCAACGCTATGCATTCCTCGTCATTCGCTGTGTGCGTCAGGATTTTTTGAGCATGCTCAAAAGTGTGGGCGGGGCTCGACGCATGAATGTACACGCCAAAAGGACGCCAGACATGCGCGAAGCGCGCTAGACCAATGCCAGACATACGTGGAGCACACGCCCTGTATACGCGCAGCGCGCTAGCAACACGCTATGCATTCGATGTCAGCTCACTAGCTTCTCCCAAATCCTGACAAAAGTCGGGCTCACGACTTTTTCTGTTTTTCAATGCGTCGGCAGTGCGTCGTCTATGTGTAACCGGGCCATAAGAGAAGATTTGTTTAAACTTTGAAGAACTGAATTCACAGGTTAATGTAGTGAGTGGTCAACATCTGTACAAAAAGTCAACTTCTTACGTGTCACATTTGTGTGGTCCTTACAATACAGTTATTAGTCTTTAGTCTTCATGTTTCCCATGCCCTACTAGATCTCATCTTTTTCTTTTCTTTTCGTTGTGCTTCACCCGTCTCCTTGGCTTTCCTCCTCTTATTCCTTTCCGTTATTGTCTTCATCTTCTTCCAGATCTCTTCACTCTCTTCATCTCCCTCTTCCTTCGCTGTCTTCTTCTTTCCCTTCTTGCCTGCCTCTAACATATCTTCATCCTATGAAAACAAAAAGAAATGGTGAAACAGAGTGAATATATTAAATTAGACACTTTAACGCATGGATTTTCAAGGGATATCTTTTCCTATTTCAAACATTTGAAGAAGAAAAAAAAACATGAGAGAAAATGTCCTTTTTCTGTAAATGTTGTACTTGTCAAGTTTTTGGGGCAAGGGTGCAAATTCCAAATTGTTATTGAGAACAGTATAACTTTGTTCTTTTCAAAAAATAATTCATGAGTAAAACATTAGAAGAAAACAAAATTGTAATAATTACAGTTTTCATCGTTTTCTTTCCTTAGCCTAATAAAAAAGAACTCTAGAGTTTGTTATATAATGTAGTACATGTCCAATCAATCTCACCATGATGAACAATTATAGATTGAATATCATACTTTCACTTGAATTATAATGAATACTACATGTCTAATGGATACTGAGAACAAAAAAAAACTAAGATGCAATATTTCTTATAATATGCAAAAAGAATCCTTTTCCTTTAAGTTTATATTACAAAGCAGGTAGGTTATTTCTATTAATTAACCTCATCCCACAGTCAATAGACTCAGTCTGTTTAAGAAACCATACATTAGCTTGGCCTTGTCTGTCAATTAGCTTCCCAATACGATTATCCAATAGAGTCTAAATCCAATCACTTCATGTCTAACATTGAGAAACCAATCTCCTCCTCTATCAGCAAATCACTCTAATTAATTGGATTATAACTAATGACAAGACAAGGAGCACAATGCTCATTATCAAATCTCCAACGTGGAATTTCATCAATGGATATTGCATAGAAGGTCTCATTTGCATACATCTTTCATTTGACTATGGCTGAGCTGAATTTCTGATTAGCATTAAATGAATCAACTTTGTAACTGAATCACCAATGGAACTCAAATAAATGTACATTATGCAACTACACAGATTCATTCTAAAAGCCAGTTTAAGAAATATTCTTGGCTATTCACAATGCCTACTGAAATAATGAATGCTAAAGTCAACAATATCAATAGCATTAATTATCTAATTTTGGGAAGCTCTACATATAAACCCTTTTATTATTGATGCTCTCTGTCAAAACACATCCGATTTCTGGTTCTGTGTCTTTTCATTCATGCACATACGGCCAGAGGTCGGATGTGTTTTGCAATATTATTTATATCAAACGCTTGATGAAGATATAACTCACAAATTGCAATACTTATCAATATTTTTAATTATTGTATTTCTTCTTGGAGGATTTTTGTGTTCCAATTAATATCTCTCATCATTGGTTGAAATTATGTTGTTATTGTAAATCTAAATGTATATCCAAACAAGTCTTTTCTCCCTCTTCTTCTATTTTTCAACTTCATCTTGTATGTCCTTTTCATTTCCCCTTCTTTTTCCATTTCCTTGTTGATTTTCTTGTGCAATGTTATTCCTACTCTGTATTTTATTGTGCATATTACTGTATTTTTTAAAACAATTTTTCTATGTATTGTATTTTACTGCAATTTGTTTATATTTTGTAAATTCAATTTGTTTCAGCCCCTGTCAGCTATTTTGAATGCATTTTTAAAATCAATAAACCAGTTCAAATCAAATTAATTTGAAACATTCCAGCAAATTTGTTGAGGTGGAATTTTTCAGTAATTCATGTTGTTTAATTCAAATTCATTAGTTTATACATTCAAATATTTTTCCTTTGTTGTGAAGAACATCATTGCTGCCATGAAAATCATGGCGGGTATTATAACAGTCAATAAAACAAATATTTCCTACAGTAAAAGTCTGTTATCATCAATATAAACCTGCATTTGACAAGAAGAGTCACTCTTTCTTCTAGCCTCACCTACATGTATGTCAAACTCAACATTAACCCCCCAAATAAAGAAAGTAATGACAGATAGACATACCTGGGTGAAGTCTCGGGATGAAAATAGCAAACAATTCAGTTTTGACTTGAGATAAATCTGAAATGACAAGAGATAAAAATACACATGTACAATTAGTCATATTCATAGTAAAAGAAGAAAGCAAGAATATACATAACAAAAAGTGTTTCAAAATGCAGAATTCAAATAAATTGTTGTAGTTTGAATCATTGTTTAATCTTAAGAATGGAAAGTAAGATAACATCCTTGCATAGTTTTCAACTGATACATTTTTTTATTCTTGTCATTCAAAGGATGTTTACCTTTGAAATACTGTTCATAAATCTATTAAATTGCAATGGAACTGATAAATACACAAGTATCTCATCTATTTTATAAGAATAATCAGACACATGACCTGAAGAGCACAGTGTCACCTATTTGTATTCCACTTTTCTCAAAGTACCACTTGTTTAAATCTACTAACCCAAGGACATAAATAAAGTGATTTCTATGAAAGATTCTTTTTTTTCTGCGATCACAATCTTAACGTTTACACAAAGTTGTCACATAATTTAAATCATGCTGAAAGTGACAGCCTTGCAAGCCATTTGGCAGTTATTTATTGCCCAAACAGGATTTCAGTTTAAGTAATGTTTTGAACATGTATAAACAGAGATAACATGTACACACATAAATTGTGGAGTAAATTGGCAGTAGACTAGTCTGTCTTTACAGACACCTTCCTCAGATTTATCTTGAAAATGCATGGATCCCTCTTTTGATACCTGAAATCTTTCAAATTATTCAACAGTATTAGAAACCCTTCGGATTATTCAATTTTCTATTTCAGCTTTGTTATGGGCTATTTATTCCAGCTGTCTCTTGAATATTGAATCACTGTGGAATTGAGCATAGAGGGTCGGTTCTTCAAATTCAGTTCTGAATGTAGATTGACAACAAAGCGATTTTTAGACAAAGTGATCCTTGAAGGTTTGAACCCCCCCCCCCCCCCATCCCCAAAATAAATATATAAATAAATAAAATAAATGAATAAATAGGTAAATGAATTTAAAGAAATAAGAAGTAAAACATTAAAAGTAGGGTTGTGGTATTTAAGCATCAAGACAATAAAGAAACCAGAAAAAGTAATGTTCCTTTCTTGGAAACTATCAATTATACAACAGATGCATCCAAATGCACCTGTCTTATTTTCCTCATTTGATTTATTTGTCATCATCAGTGGAACATTCAGTGCAAATTTTGATTACCCTGTTCATAAATCTATTGGAAACATTTACATAACTGTCACAATTTACAATTAGACCATACTCTTGTTTCCCCATTATATTTCTATTAACCACAGCATATTATTTCATAAATATTTAAAGCTTTTTTCTCATTATTTGACGTCCATCAAACAAACGATAAATAATACAAGAGAAGGTATGATGGATTTTATTATTTCTGAATACATGATCTATCATGTTGGAGAAGTTGGAAAGAGACAAATCATGTAGTGTGTTTATCAATGAAGATGATTGACATCAACATTCAATGCATAATGACTGCATAAATCCAGATTATTATTATTATCATTTCATGATTAACAATGAAACAGAACATATAAATCATTACAGAATGGATAAAGAACAACAAATCTGTTATATTTTCAAGTGACTACCCATGATGTTTGCAAAGTAAATAATATGTTTGCTTGTTACAGCAGACCTTGACTAATGATTAACTCTGACATATCACTTCTGCCTGTTTGCGGTTGGATAACATAAATAAAGTTGGCTTAGGATGGGCTTTTACTTGTAACTTATTTATTATTTGTTTTTGTAGGTTGGAGTATGAAAAAGTAACTCTATTTTTTTTCTCTCGTTTATTGAATGGCCATTTTGATAACATGATCTTTGATGCATATTCCATTTAATCATTATTCAACAAGAAAAATCACCCAAAGCTTTGAGATATTTCATATAGCCTGGTGGAGTCAGTGTTTCATATACATATATGAGTGGTGGTAGTCCTTCCATTAATTTCAAATTAATGAAAGTAACCACAATACTGTAAACAAGACCAAGTATTGTTAAGTATTAACCTACCTTGCTTCTAATAGATCCATCCTGTATGTCATGTACTCTGAGGAATCGATCCAGACCACATGAAGCCACCAGAGGAAGGGTTGGATGGCACTGCATGTCTCGTATACTACCTGCAAAACCTTTATATATCCTCCCGACTTGACCTGCAGAAACAATGAGGAAAATTACCATCATTTTCAGGATATATTGTGCATTGAGTTTCAACATATACTCCTAAGTAATGCATAGTTCACACCGACGCCGAATGTCGCGCTTTAAATCGGCGATCAATTCGGCGTAGTTTTTTCAAAAAATCTCACGATCTCCTGAGATATGTTATGCTAAGTTCACACCGACGCCGAATTGATGGCGAATTAAATCGGCGAGCAAAGCGGCGGCAAAGCGTAACAAAGCTTAATTAAAGCGTAAAGACCGTAATAGAGCGTGAGAAAGCTTTGAGCAATTCGGGACATTCGGCAAGAGCGCCAAAAATTTAAACTCTGTTAAGCTTTCCTACGCTTTGAGCAAAACTTTGATAAGCTTTGTGACGCTTTGATAAGCTTTAATACGCTCTCCCCGCTTTACGCAATTTGTGACAGATCGCCTCAAATTTTTAAACAGTTTAAAAAAATTTGGCGCTCTTGCCGTATGTCCCGAATTGCTCAAAGCTTTCTCACGCTGTATTACGGTCTTTACGCTTTAATTAAGCTTTGTTACGCTTTGCCGCCGCTTTGCTCGCCGATTTAATCCGCCATCAATTCGGCGTCGGTGTGAACTTAGCATTACATGTGCAATGAAAATTTAAAGGTTGTTCAAAAACAAAATCTCATTCACGACAATTATACATAAATGATTCCCACAAATACATTTTTAAAATGAATCAAGATAAATCAACATTCAATTCTAATCAAATTCTATATGCATTACCTTAATTCACTAAGAGCCAATAATACTTATTTATTTCAAATGATAACAAACAAAATATGAGTATATATATTTGTATGTGCATACACAAAAAATACAAAAGTATGTATTATCATCCTCATTGGAAACAAAGTCTAATGTAATAAAGACTACATTACACATGTAGGTATCTACATCAAAGGTTCTAAATAATCACTATGGGGAAAATAAAGAAATGATGCAGAAAGATATCAAGCTAACATACATCAACCTGTTTGAACGAACTTTTGTAATGCAAGTAGGAACGTCTTTACATGTATTTCAATACTTTGCCACATACCTTTTCTTAGATCTATTTCTGCCATTCGACCTTGGGTATTTCCAACCAGTACTGAGCTGTCAATAGAAAATTTATTAGAAATATTATTGGATGTATATTTTCTTCACAACATTCATCTTAAAATTTATCAAGTAGTTTTAGAGTTACAATGACAGAAAGTTCATGAAGCAAGTCATCGTAGAAGGTGTTTTGATGTAAGAGACTTTAAATATATACTATGATTTCCATTTTCAGATCTCAAGATTCAAACACTAGTAGTGAAGTATAATAAAAACACATTCAATAACAATAAATGCATCAATTCAGACTCTAGGTAGTTCCCTTTACACATTCACAATGATAGAGGGCGCTATGCAACCATTTGATATGAATCATATTAAGGTTTGTTTACTCACTTATCACCAGGAACCAAAGCCATTGAGATGATAGGATACTCATCAAATGGAATGTCTAGAACAGGTCTTCTCTGGGTTGCACTTGGATCATATAACCTCACCTAAGCAACAACAAAAACAACAAATGTAAAAAATGTAACAGATTAGATTCTTTATGGTTATATTGTCAATCACGAAACAAGAACTTTCATGAACATTATATGTTACTCAATATCAATCTCAAATTGTTGAGGATATTGTGTATGGCAATTTTCAAATTAAACAAATTTATATCCTGCATCAAACATTTAGTGGCTTTTGATTGGTTAAGAGTTCGTCACATGACCAGAAATATTTCAACTATTTTTGAGGTTGCTCTGAAAAAGTACTATTTGGGACATTTTTTTTTTCTTCTTCAAATCTTAAAGATTCAATAATTTGTTTTTATTTTTAAAATTTCAAGATTAAAACATTTTTTTAATTAAAAAAAAGAAAAAAAGTTTGAAGCAGGATATACAAAAAATATACCATGCCTTCTTTTCGAGGTATTGGTTTAAACTATGGGCCTCAGTGACTCCAAAAGTACCATATGCTTCTGGGCTGCGCCCCTTTGCACATGGTACTATTGGAGTCACCTCTTGCACATAGTTTTAACCAGAACCTCTCAAGACAGTGTTTATTGGTATAATATATTTTGACAAACTTGTATAACTGCTGCTTGTAAGCATTGGCTTCCATGGTGATGTAGTAGGCTTGCGGTTGCACCATGTGAGAGGGAAGGATTAGGGAGTCCTGAAAAGGACTATTGTTAATTTTTCTTGTGTAGTCCTGAAAAGGACTACCGGTACCTACTGTACCAACAGTCCTTTTCAGGACTCCCTAATCCTCCCCTCTTACATGGTGCAACCGCAAGCCTACTGTATAAACTTGTATAAAAGTCTATACTATCAAAATTCTTTCCATACTGTCACAATTCTGTCCATACTGTTAACATTTCAATAAAATGTATACAAACCTGGCAATGACCTGTGCAGGTTACAACCTTTGATGAGTTAGCTAGAAACTGCATGTCATTTACCCATACAGGAACCCTCAGGTCTAGAAAGCTATTCCTCACCTAATGAAAGTGAAACAGAAAAGAAAAATGTTTACTTCCAACATTCTTTCCTTAATCTTTTTGTTTGTTTCATCAATCAAATTGTAAGGACAACTAAGCTATGTTTTTCATTTTCAACCTCAAACAGACAAAGACAGTACGAGTTTAAAGCAATGAGTGTTTTGGAGGCTGAAAACGATTGAGAATTATAAGCCACATACTGAAGGAAAGGATATTATGTGGAATTTCTACTTGAATGGTTTAAGAGTGCAATTGATTCTGAATAATAACAAACAAACTTAGAAAATAAAATAACATAGGAAGAACATGTTATTGTTTAAACCTACATTTTTTGCTTTGAATATTGGATCATCTGGACGTTCAAGATCCCATACTTTGAGGTCATTCTCTTTTCCACCAGTTGCTATACACTGCTTTTTGTGAGGATTCTGTCTCATCCTAGACAAGTTAGCACCAGCTTTGATTTCAGTCTGTTGAGAGAGAGAAAAAGGGGGGGGGGGGGGTAGAAGAGAGTGAAGAGAAAATTAACAACTTAGGCATGTTACTATGTTTACATCAAGGGATTTTCAATCATGATCAAGGAAGTTTACAGAATAATAGTTGGCAGTAACTTGCAATATCGGGCAGTTTCCATGAGACAGAAACCGATAGAGAAAGAAAAGAAGAAAAGGGAAAGAGAGTAAAAGAAGAATGAGGAAAAGAGACCAAGTAAGGTACAAATAAAGAGAGAATGAAGCAGATGGAAAGTCAAGGTGGAAGGTAAGAGGACTGAATGGTACAACAGGAAAATGTGACAAGATAATAAATGGAGAAAAATGAGAAAAAAGTTTCTAGGAGAGTTCAATCGGTTAACAGAAATAAAACAATCTTGAATAACCTACTATATGTTCTGGCTTGCCTTTCTGCCACACCCTGACCATTCCTGATTCTTGACAAGTGATAAGTCTGTCTTCATCTAGAGAGGCTAGCCCTTTGAAGAGACCTCCCTCTGGATCACATTCAACAAAGTCCTCATCATAGACCAGCTTCTTTGGATCAAACGTTCGTACAGTCCCATTCCTCAAACCAAGGAGTACCTGAAATGAAATTTAAATAAAGAATCCAGTACACCTGCGTTGAAAACTCAGTAATAAAAGTCTTTTAATCACATTAATTCCTACATGACTCCATTTTTACTTTATTTAGTGAAGCAGGAAGCTACCACAGGTTTTATATATAAATTTGGGTAGGGGGTTTCAACTTGAACTACAGTACATCATTATTATTTGATCTGTTATTTGATATCTAAATACAGGAAGTGCAAAGAGTAGATCTTCGCAGATTTTCATGAAAGTGCATCGATGAACAAATGGGGACAAAATGATTTCTTGATCTGTACCTCACTAAAATTAATTAATCTTGACCTACAAGCAATCTTTTAACATTAAAACGTGGGCGTGGACGTTGACGTGGACGTGGACGTGGACGTGGACGTGGACGTGGACGTGGACGTGGACGTGTGACTTCCTTTTAAGGCACTGGTAGTGCCTTAAAAGGATGTCACACGTTCTCATCGTGCAAATCGAAAAGTCCTTCATGAATAAGTGGACTGAACCAGGGGTGATAGTGAGAGTTAAAAACAAAAAAGGTTTTACAAATCCCAGCGCTTGCGCGAAGCATTCAAGCAAGTTATGAAAAAATGTCACCTAACCAACCCCCCTACTTTAAACCTGATCACGATTATAAAACAAACAAAAATCATGAAATTATCAGGCCTGTTTGCTCTCACCATTATGATCTTTAGATAATATTTTTTCCTTCAATAATGAATTATCAAAAAATATATATTTTGAAGATTTGTGACCATGATTTGTCTGTCCCTTGAGAGACCAATGCCAGTAAATGGTGAGAGCAAACAGTGGCATGATTGACCTGCCATAGTTAAGTCCAACTTAAAGTCGATCTTAGTAGTCTTTGTGAAACACCCCCCTGGACTGAACTTGGGTAAAGGAGGGGACCTATGAGATGCATACCTGTCTTTCATCAGCTCCAGACCAGCATATGGAGGTGATTTCTTTATCCTTCTCTAAAGTTGTGAGGTCAGTGTAGTTGGACGCTGCATTCTTTTTCAAATCTATTCCTGTGATGACACAAGCACACACAAAAAATATTTTTTTTAAAGGTAAATGTACTCCTTTCTTATACTTGGTGTCTTTAGCGTTTCATTTTAAGACACTGCTTTTTGTAGTTTAATAATGTAGGTTATAAAATACTGTTTGCAATATACCGTATCATTATATTCAGGCACCTTAACTTTGGAAGTGTGGAGGTCTGAACAAACGGCATACTCCTTCTTCTACGAATCTCAGCAAGATTAAAGTGCCTTTAATTTTGACTGCTTTGACGATGATGTCATCAAAAGTTCTAATTCATAGCTGCATCACTATCCTGGCTATGGCGCGCCATATGTCCAATAATTCAGATGAACACTATTATCGCCGATAAACGGTGTACATGTATAACGCCGATAAACTTGAACTGACTAGATCATGATGATAGGCAAATTCATTCAACACATCATAAAATTAGTCTGAACCGAGTCAGGAGCAAATTTGAAGAAATTATATTTTTAATTGTTGTACAACCAAAGATATAAGAAGAAGTATTATTACTAAAATTGGTCGTAGGCATTCGACAGCTGAAAATGACGGGCACGGTTGCATTACGTGTGCGTTCTCGAATCCAAAATCGTACCTCACACACACACTCTCGCCATACCGCGAATGGTCCCTCGTGGGGAGCTAGCCGGCTGATAGTTTGCTAGCGATACCAATGCACCTTCGGAGCTCCGCAGCGCGCAATTTTAGCGGGACTCGGAAAGGTTTGCTGTGGGAAGGCAGCGGGCTAGTTTTTTGCCACAACAACGCTAGATCGGCTGCTGGCAAAATGAAAATAACTACGATCGAGAACATCGTCGGTTTCTTAACTTTTCAGTGAGATAGTTCTGAATTCTAATTGAGACTATATAATAAATTAAATCAACAAAGAAACCTCGGTAGAACTCTTATAACTTTACAAAAGCTTGTTTATTTCTTCATTTGACATTTTGTCTTCGACCATTTTTTCGTGCGCGAGTCAATGCAAACTATGTATTACCAAACTTTCAACACACAAGGAACGGGGAACACTCGCTGACCTCGTAACAAATTCGTTGCAAAAAAAAATTTCAAGGGTGATTTTGAAGCAGTGAAGAATATTTGCGCTGCGATGCGCAGAAATATACTTGAAAGAAACTTAAAAAAACATACCTGAATTTTCAGAAAATCGTATTTGTATTAGCGAACCTAGATGTGACTTGTTTATAACTCAGATTTTATGAAGATTTGTCGGGAAAAAATGTCAATTTTTTCTGTTTGGTGGTCATTTCTAGGCTAATATTTAAAAAGTTGTATCAGTAATGGGCCCCATGTTTCTCTTATCGTACTCGCATGTTATTTCTACATAGATTAAACATAGGATGGTTAAGGGTAAGACTGGATAACATTATAAAAAAGATATATCCTTCCACCCTCCCATATCCAAGTTTTGGGCTGATTAGTGCCGACCCACCGCAGATTGGGTATGTGCGCAGGGCGCCCTCTTGTGCCCCATGAACGTGCCTAATGATGACTAGCTCTGTTTATCGCTCTGTTTATCGCTCGATAAACAGTGTTTATCAGCGATAAATAGAATTTATCTGAATTATTGGGAAGATGGCGTGCCATAGCAAAATAGCACATTGCGACCGCACTGTTATGGCTGAGCTCACGAATGTGCGAAGACTCTTGACCAGGCAGAGAAAAGAAAAGGTGCTTTAAAACCTACTAAAAGTAAGTTTTTTGACATTTCTTTCCACTTTAACTTTAGAGTAAAGGACCCGGTTTTCGGCCACTTAAGACAAAATCCTATTTTTTGGACTCTTTACTTCCTATTTATTATCATTTCTTGTTCAAATCATGAAGTAAATATTATTATTATCTAAACAAAAAAAGAATCCCAGAAAAAAATCACGAATTGCCATGACAATATTCGTTTCAATTTTCACTGTTTTGGAGCCGGTTATCGGCATAGCGAACCAGTTTTCGGACGCATGTACAAAGTCAATAGGAAGCGCTTGCGCGCGCCGTGCGTTTCCGCGTTGATGTATAGCACAAGCGGGCGGAGCAGGTATCCCACGCCGGAGCTCCCGGGTGCTCGCCTGGCCGAAGACAGGCACAGCGGTGATCGGAAGTTGGAATCTGAATTAGACATATTGTGTGTGCGTGGCGGGGTCCGGCTGCATTGATTTAATACATGCGATGAGATACTTTTGAGCTTGCGACCAACACAAAATCGGGCTCTAAATCTGAAAAATACTTGAAATAAAGCTCATTTTATGGTACACATATTTCTTACATACACGCGTAAGAAACTCGATTTTTCAGATTTGGGTAGCGGGACCGCCGATTACATCGCTAAAATGTGATATTTTAGGATATATTTTCCATTGCAAATGTGGTTCTTCAGTGACTCTGGCATGGTATGGTATGTGTGGGATATGTGATATGCTATTATGCGATGTATTTTAAAGGGATTTTACCATGCATCCAATGGATCGGCCGAAAACTGGAGCTGTCCGATTACCGGCTCCTTACTGATGTTACTCTACTGACAGAATCATGTACCATAACGATTCAACCTAATAATTTCATAGTACACGTTATGTAGTATTTGTCGAGTATTTTACAGGTTTAAAAGTTCAAAAATTCGATTCCGTGCCTAGATCTATATCTCATGCTCTAAGATCTAGATCTAGTCAGTTCAAGTTTAAAAATAAAATTACAACGAATTTATCAACACATGGGACTGCACGAAATTCAGAGCACATTCACACAAGCGTAATCAAATAACAATATCAGCCACAAACCGTGGTCGAAAGAACGAAATTGTGAGACGATTCAAAGACTCCTGCTCTGTAATTTAGATGATCACAATAAAAACATAGACTTTACCCTTCAAAATGCCGGTCTGAGCTCCCATCCAAATTTGGCAAACTTGAGGCTCCATGTGGGCTGCCATGTCTTTACAAATTACAGACGCTAGATGGCGCTTCACGAATCTTGAAAAGAATAATAAGCAATTCGCAATGACTGCTCATTATTTACAAAATACGGTGGAAGGAATTAATTCGTAAATACGTTTTTATGGCTTCTGATGTTGATGTCATGGGGAAAGATGATATATCCAATGCCTCACATCTGGCAAGTGTATGTGATTTATCAGATTTTAACAATTTTAGCACGTAACATCTGTGTTTAATATTTGAATTGATTTTACTGCAGGCTGAGTTGTTGCGCTAACTCATTGCAAAATGCATTTACATCTAGATCTATGATTATATATGATTGAATGAATGGCGAGTGTCGAGTGCGTGATTGTGAACATGTAATATAGTGGCAATACTGGCGACTGAGAATATGACTTGGAAGTTGTGACCGTTACTGAAACAAGAACTCAACTATCCCTGTGACTGTGTCCTGTGGTGCATTAGGACTGTGGGAATGGGTGAAACATAAGAGAAAATCTCAATGATACATGTTTGGAAAAGCATATGGAAAAGTTTCAGGCCGAAATTCCACTAAAGTGGATCTGCGCGTGTCTTTCTTTGCTCAGCGCACACAGGTTCACTCATGAATAATTCATGACCCTACGCGCCAACTTCAAACACAACCACGCAAAGGCGAGTGCGCGGACCATAACTCTCTATGCTAATGAGCTCGGAGTGTCTCCAAATGTGATTGAATGGAAAAGATTAATCTTCTTACTTGTTCAAGGATAAATTCCGCACTGGAAAGTGAACGCGCTGTATGCGTAGGGTAATCCGTTGCTGGGATACAGAGTCTTAAACAAGTGGTTATCGATTATGTTTCCTGCTTCAAAATTGTGCGAGTACGTGCATTGCTATGGAAGGGTTGGTGTCAAAATTCACTTGAAAATCTTTCTTTCGAGGCCTTTCTGACGCGAATACTCAAAATTATTTTTTCATATTCTGGAAAATACAAGAAAAAAATATAGCCAATAGAATACCGTTTGCGCCAGCCTTGTATTTTGCAGCATTGCCAAGTTACATGTACACACCAATATCTTTGACAAAAGAACGTTTTTTGAAGCCTGTGCCCATTGGTTATAATACATGCACGCGAGCATGCGTTCGAGACTTGCCAAAAGACACCACTTTTCCATATGCGGAGGGATCTATTCTACAGAGACGCCAAGTTCAAAGATCAGCTATGCGCGACATTTTCATGACTCGGCGCTTGTGCAAGGGTATAGTGTATGGCGTTTTTTCGAAATCGCGCGCACCCGTCGTGCGTGAGAGCGTTTTCAGACCCTCAGAATGTGTGACACTTGGTAGCTCTGATTCTAGACTAGAGGTGTCGTGGATGAGTGGATACGTCGCCGGACTGTCGATCACAAGGTTCGCGGTTCGAGTCCCGCCGCAGCACTAATGTCCTTTGGCAAGACATTGATGTACATTTGCCACTCTCCACCCAGGTGTTAAATGGGTCTGGTAGGAAGGAATTCCTTGAAATGCTGTGTGTGTCGATATCGGCAGCCTAGCATAGCCGGGTAATGTTGGAGCGCCTTGAGGACCTTGCAAGGTCGATAAGTGCGCTATATAAGAATCCAATATTATTATTATTATTATTAGACTAGGGAGTGACAAGATGAAGTGAAGTGCAGTGCCAGTACACGTAGAACTTTCCGCATTGAGCGCTGTGCACTTAGTTAACGCTCTCTCTCTCTCTCTCTTTCTCTCAGCCAATGAGATTGGCGGAGCTGCTCGAGCGACTTCAAATTTAAGTGAGAGAGGGCCTACATAACTTAAGCGCAACTTAAGTGCAATGGCAATATGTAATATTATGTTACACACTTACATGTCATGCTTTAAACAGGTGACGCACTTCACACATACCGGTAACTGACGCACACTTGCCATAGGTACAAACATAAAATAGAAAAATCAGCGAACATATCAGAACAATTTTCCAGTTTGTACCTCAACCATGACGAAAATGAAATTTATTCAAACTTAAGTAAGACCCCCCTCATAAAAAATGAAATAAATGGAAGTTCTTATTACCAATAATGTGAAAGAATATGTTTTGACTAACAAATGTATACGTGATGATACAAATTTTGCAGAGAAACCGCCTACTAATTGATACATTTGGTAAATTATCATATCGATCTGGCCTGGATAGATATCGCGAATGCATTTCAACATTGAACATTTGGGCATTTATATCTGCTTTTTTGCAAATTTAGGTTGAAGTATTTTCAGTTCAAGTTTAAGTTCAAGTTTATTTGTTTCACATTTCACAAAAAAGAATTCACATAATTGACAAAATTAGAACATAATATGAAATATACTAAAAGTGTCACATTATATAATTAATTTTTTGAAAAGACGTCAAAATTAATTGTATTGAATAGAAGGTTATACAGGGTGAAATGTGAGGAACCTATTAAAAAGCTCAGCTTGTAGATTCCCATAAGTAAAACTAACATTTGATTGAAGTGGTTGTAATGGTGAAGGAAGTATTGCCATCTAAACCTCTTAAGGCAATATTTAAACAATATTGAATGGATATTTTGCACCCAAAATCCTTGAAACGCGATTTTACCAATACCGGTCTATATCTTTAAATTAAAATAAAATATTGCTAGCAAGTTGGTCAAGTGGACCGCAGAAAAATGAAAAAAACATTTTTAAAAATTTGAAAAAGATAGAGATAACAATTTGAGATTTCTATGGGAAATTAAATTTAGAAAAATAGTAATGTCCAAGGCTCATGCAGCCATTACGGATGTGTGGCACTAGTGTCACATGTTTTTGCTTTTGCCCGACATAGTGTCATGGGTCACATTTATCGCCACTGCTTTTTAGATTCTAGAAAATTGCACCAAAACAGTATATATTTTTGTTTAAAAAGTGCTGCCTGAGCATTTGGGCAGCTAGAGAAAGAAGAGCACAAATTCAGCTGTTGCTCTGGGTACGCTTCTGTGTGTGTGTACATGTACTTCTTATAGTAGCGTAGAGATCTGCAGAGCCCATTATTATTGGCTGCTATACTGTACTTACAACATGATGAAAATATTGTTTTTCAATAAATGTTTATTTTATTGCTAAGTACAGGTACATGTATGGTCCTTCAATTATTGGGGAATAGAATGACATGCTTTCCATGATTTTTCAGTGCAACCCAGAGTCAGAGAGATAGAAAAAAAGGTGTGCAGGATGACCAACTGCTTGTTTGGTTTTCCAAATTCTTAGCTACCAGTATTTAAGCTGACTCTTCTCAATTTGTTAGATTGCCCTTTAAAATGCACAATTGATCCATTAGTATTTAATCTCACTGCACCTGTTGCAAGCAATAGACCTGGTTGGATAATGACCCTTTGATGACAATGTAAATTTAACTTACACTGTACATGTAATGGTGCATGAGTGACTTGATTTACCGGTAATGATGGAAACAGTGATAATTATTCATTCAGCTATTGAGATCATACTCCTTTGACACTAATGTGCAGTGGCATAGCTACAGGGGGCATAGAGGCATGTGCCCCCTCCCCCGCCAAGTAGTGAAACAAAATAGCAAAGAAAAAGCGAGAAAGTAATAAAGTAGCCTTGTAAATTTGAATTTCATTTTCCAAGTAATGGATGAACATGTACTATGCCACAGCTAATGTGCATCCATTTACATGTAAGACAATTCAACATAAAAGTGTTTCATGACATGACATTATACAATTTATGAATCAAGTACATTATAAATCACTCCCACTTCACAACATTCCATGTGATGAAATCAAAATGAAGAAGAAAGAATAAATGCCCTTGCTACATGTACTGTACATGGATGCATGTTGCTACATGCTTGTTGCTAGTCATTTTACAAAAGTGCTTGTATTTTTATTAAATTCTTCTTTCAAAGATAGGTGTTTTACTGTTTTGGGATACACTTTCTACCAACTGATTCTTATGATATTGACATAAAATATCACATTTTTAAAGGACCAAGTACTTCTCCTTGAGAAATCTTGAGCTCTGTTCTTGAAATGTTTTTATTTAATTTGTCAGAGTTGTAGTGAGTGTAGTTTGAACACTCTTCTAAAGCAACTTTTAATTCAAGGAAGTTAAGGAACTGTAAGTAGTGAACCAAAGACCACACATAATGCCCAGTCCCTCCCTTTGGATAACTCACTATAATTGTGTAGACCTCCATCAATTGATATGCATGCATATTGTGTATTGATTCCTTCCACACGTTTGAAGCTCATGTAAGGTTAATGAGGTATGGTGAGGTGACATATGATATGTGTTGCGTTTACTTGAACTTTCAAAGTGCATCATCTTGCTACAATGTGGGTGTGGATGACTCTTCAAAATATGTACTGTACATGTATGTCCAAGGAACACCCCTATATATGTGTTTAGATAACAATGCCTTCATGCTAACTAATGGTATCAATTTACAATTTAATACATATTTTGAAGTTTGGGTGTATTGTATGCAGATCTGATTCATTTCTGATTTTCTGTGAAAGAAAGGTGTATTTCAAAATTTCTCTTGCAATTGTAATATTATCAATATTTGTTTTATATTGCAAGGAGAAGTAGAGATTTAAACAATAAAACAAATTTTTACCAAGAAAAATATTTAGAGAAAAGTTCTACAAATAGAAACGTGAAAGAAAATATGAAGGCTTGGAATAAAAAAGTATTATTTGCAATCGATAATGCCATAATGAGAGCGCTGTATGTAAAAAACTTATACCATCTTCATTCCCTTTTTATGATTTATTTTCTTAACAAAGTTTAATCATTTGTGGTGTTTACATTTTTTGGGGGGACTAATTTCAAGAAACAAGTCTCATTATCAGCAAATGGCCTACATACTTAATACGTTGTATGTATACAATACATTGTGGGGTACTAAACAGGAATGAGTGAACTCACATTGTTTCAGTGTCATCAAAGATCATACAAAATGATTGAACATAAAATTAAGAAATTGAGAGGGGCCTCATTAAATATTTTTCTTTCTGCATCCCTTAAAACTTCAACCCTTAATCAGAAGACTTTTCTTCCTAGAAAAGTAACAATGCAATGACAGAGCTGCCAACCATTCCGTTTTTGCCGGAATTACTCCGTTTTTTCCTCCCAATTACGGTATTACGTTTTTTCTTCAAAAAATATGTTTTTTAATAATTTTTTTATATATTTTTTTTTTTTTTAATTTTAATTTTTTTTTTTTTTTTTACATACCACACGTCAAACAACTGCCCTAAAATGGTGATTTGATCACAAATTCAATAGAAAACTAATTTTAAACATACTAAGAGAAAAATATTCTCCAAAAAAAATGAAATGCCGATAATACCAAAATAACCATCAAAAAAATTACCTGCTTGTATGGAAAAATCAGCATGATGAATGAAAATTTCTGCATTGGAAGTGTGTCGCGCGTGGTTGTAAGTTTCGTTTTTATGAATTCCTTTTTTTTGCTTGAAATTCCTTTTTTTTGCAATCATGATTCCTTTTTTTGGTCGCACAAGGTTGGCAGCTCTGCAATGAATAGTCGGGACTTATTATGTACCGGTAGGCTACAAGAAGGAAAATACTCTGGAGACAATACTGTCAAGACGACATAAGTTCAGCACATCTAGATTGGAATTTGCATTTGAATTGATTGTATCTGTTACAATTTCAAGCTGAGTGAACCATGTTGAGATGGAATGTTACATCCCCTTGCTTCATCCTCCATTCCCCCCAGTGAAGAAAGTAAGCCTAGATCCCGCCTTGATATCAATGTAAAGGGTTCATGAAGGAAAGCAATTGTGCAATCTAGTGTTTTAAATTTAATCCATACATGTATGTGTGAACAGTGCAATCTGTACAGCATCACCAGTGGTAATGAAAATTCTATCATGTTTCGCTTCATAAACACATTTAATGTGCTTCATACCATAATTGTTATTTGAAAACAAACATCAGGTTATATGATGCAAAGCCACGGATCAGATCGAGGGAGCTCAAACACATGTACATGTACAGTACTTACTGGTACTGGTATTATCCATGACTTGCATTCTTTTGTCAGATATGTACATAAAACATTTAATACATAAAACCAACATTGTACATTGTAATTGGGATTCATAGTTTATGTACACTTAATTTGATGAGCTCTTACTTTTCCTGGACTCCCGCTCTCACTTCACTGTAGTCAATTTTTTTTTTAATGAGGGGCAAAAATATACGATTGATTACATGTTTTAAATACTCGAAATGGTACTAATAGCAAAAAGAGCAATTGGGTAATGAAATATGAATTCTTCAGTCACAATTAAAAGTAGTAATTAGTTTTGGAAATGATTCAGTCAGAGTCACAGTAATACATGTACATGTACCTTCTACCTTTAAGTTCAGGCATGTTATCCTTTTGAATGGTGAATGCTAGGAATTAACCCGAGGGGAATATCAGCTATTTTATTTCAACCCTGCCTTTCAAATCATCTCCAACAGCATTTCAATCTGACCCCCAACAAAATGGCAGTACAGCAAACTTATTCCCTTTAGAATATGTCCTCCATTGTGCATGCCTTGCTGTTAGAGAATCAAAAGCATAATAACATTGGTAATTAGATGTTTTTGTGCTCTATGAATAGAATGTGTATTTGTATTGGATGGAATGATGTGCTTTATCCTCGGAAAGGCCCTTGTTAATGCTACACATCATATGCAGAAGGCTGTAATGTGTTGATAGATATAATTGCTAGCGATGAGGTTAGTGTGAATTTAATTCTAGAGTTCACTTCCTGTAAATTTTCTAAATTTGGCTACAATGTACGTAATAAGAAATTGAAGCAATTCCTTGTTCATGCATGCTGGCAAGGTTATTTTTTTAGTTTCAGTCCATTTACACAAAAAATATATTTTCAGGAAATCTTAAGTATTACATACTGTCCAGTATGTCATTAAAGTATTTGCAGGAGATACATGACAATATGTACGGTATGTACATGTATGTATGCATGTATGTAATAATATATGTAAATAAATAATAAGAAAAGACTGGAAAGGAGGCTGATTTGATGGATGCATGGAGGTTAAATAGAGAATGGAATCTTAGACCAGTTCACATAACATTGATCTAATCAGTTAGGGATGATCTCCTTTCAGTGGAAAGCAGGTAAAGGTCAGGGTCATTAGCCTTCATTACAAGCTAATGACATTATTTGTAGCCTGCCACCAAGTTTCTCTCAGGAAATGAAAAATATGAGTGAATGTCATGGAATATTGACATGTATTTGAAGAATGTTCTTAGTAGGTCCATGGTACACCCCAACTGTATGTAGAGTACATGTACATGTACATGCATTGGTCTGTTGAATGGTTATGTGAGACTTGTACATGTAGCTGTCATCTAGACCAAAAATGTAAACATGTAAGCCTACAGTATAAATGTCATGCATGAAATCTGATATTCAAGCCCTGTTCAGGCAGGATGCAATAAACTACCGGTATCTCAAAAAACACTGCACAGCAACAAAAAAATTGTGTGAATGAATGGCCAGACACAATCATCTCCAAGACATATGTACATGTGCAGTAGCTGCATGGAGCAATGGCCCATATTCATTGATATGTGTGTTGGACGGGAACTCAAATCATGCTATATATATATATATGTGTCATATTTAGTGTCTCAATAATATCATAATGTCTCAATAATCAGGCCCAAGCATACATTCTGTAGGTGATCTACTTCATTTGACACAAAGTTTTGTTTGTTTGTAAATATTTCTTGTTTATGTGCTTTGTATCTAATAAAAAGACGCTTTATATATAAACTATTATGATTATTATTATCATGTTCATCTCAATAACATTTTGCAGAAGCTTTTTTTAAGCAGTTCAATGCCTCATGCAGGGCTAGACACTCAGCAGGTGCCCAGTACACTTGGGCACCTAAAATCTTACTCCAGACTCCCAAAATCGTAATATACATAGTGTATAGGTAGCAGTTGAGTCTGGAGTCTGGACCCCCTTCCATAACAGTTAAGAGTGAGGCCCTGCTTTATGTCTGAATGGTCTTAATAGAAATGATTGTTCTTTTCTTGTTTATCTGTTTAGGTGTGGGCAAAGTGCAAGGACAGTAAATCTTTGAAGAAAGCTATCTTCTCCTTCATAGCTGATGCCGTCCCTGAAATCTTCAAAGCTAATGAGGTACAACCTGAGGAGGAAGAGGAGTTTGCACGCAAGGTGAGCATTCTCTACAAAATGTACTTGAAATTTAATTTACATACGTCAACTGAAATTATATTTCAAGGAACGAAACCTGTTAATCATGTCTATAAACTATCCATCAATTAAACAAAGTAGTTTTAGGCTTTGTAATACTTGCTATGGGTTGAATATGAATGATCTATTTACCTGTACACGTGTCTTTTGTCCATGACTCTTCTTGCTTATCATAAAGTAAAGTATGCTTGACCTGTTATATATTTAACCACTATGAACTGATTCTGCTGAGAACTGACTAATGTATTATGATGTTTTGAGTTTAATCACGTCCAAAGGAACTACAGTATTTGTTCATTTTTTGTTTCTTCTTGAGAAATGACAATTAATTGGACTAAGAGTATGTATGCATACTGTGTGTTGTATTTGAATGGCCTCAATGTATAATTAATTAATTTTCAATACAAATTAAGACAAAACTATCAACAAATGTATCAGTCGTCTTCTGATAATATTACACAGATACATGATGACTTGTGTATAACACCAGAATTGTTATCTCAATTATACATTTTTAAAAACAACCTTGTCATTTAATTAATTTCAATTTGACCTTTGACCCCTAGGTGGTGCTGATTCTTGAGTGGTATCTGTTTGGACCCAACCCTGATCAAGTTAGGAGTGAGCTGAAGGCCTCTGAGTGTCCCCCTCAGCTCTGTGGACATGTCTTCAAGAATGGAGAACCAACATACTCGTGCAGGTCAGGAGAACTAGAAAACTTTTGTATTGTTTTTAAATTTTTAAGAACATTATAGGAATAAAATAAGACAAATGCACTTTTCATTATAAATAGAACAAAATAAATAGCATAATACATTTTGTCTATGTGAATTACAATTGAGAAAATTGTGAATTTTTTTAATTTATTCATCCCAACCAATATGATAATCTAAATAGAATCAGAAAGTTGGTGTGTAAGATAAAGTCCATTGGATGATATTGGCTAAAATCCAATGAGTAGGGAATCAGTTTGGCTCTGTATGCTTTTCCATAGCCTGCATAGCATATTGATTGTACTCTAATGGCCATATTTTCCAAGAACAAAATTGTATTCCAGTTTCCTGAAATGTTATACATGTAAAGTTGTCTTCTGTTTTTTTCTCACAGGGATTGTGCTATGGATCCTACTTGTGTTCTCTGTATTGACTGCTTCCAAAAGAGCGCACACAAGTCTCATAGATATAAGGTATTTTATTACTACAAGTGTATTACTACAAGTGTACAGACATTTCAGTTATGATGGTTATGGATTTTGATGATGATGATGATGATGATGATGATAGTGATGGTGATTGTGATGATGATGGTGATGATATTGATGATGATGCTGATGATGATTTATTATTCATTTATTAGTCTTTTTTTAGTACGGTGGCTCCATCAGTGGTTAAATACTGTTTTCTGTGGAGGCCCTACAACATGAATACAAAATTTACAAACATATTGATGTAAACAATTCAAATCGAAACAAAATGAATTCAGTTACAACATGATGATGATGATGATGATGGAGGAGGATATTGATGATGATTGTAATAAAGATAATGGTAGTGGTTGTGTTTATAATGAATTTTGAATGGTGGTTATGATATCTTGGTCATTCCTCTCGTTCCCTCTCTAGATGAATACCTCTGGAGGTGGAGGCTACTGTGATTGTGGTGATGAAGAAGCTTGGAAACAAGAACCCTTCTGTGAGCTGCATTCTAGAGCTGCCACACATGTACAACAGGTGATGATCCTATTTGATTTGCCTTTCTAGAAAAAAACAGTGTGTTTGATGATAGTAAGGCACAAGTTGAATTCATATATTCCTTTGAAACCATGCATTGTTGACATCAAAGTTGAAAACCATTCACCTGTATTCCTTTATATAGAGATAAATTAATAACATGAGGAGTTTCTGAATGTCCATACAACTTCAGCAGAGGTAGAAAATGTTGTAATTTTTCTTTTTAGAGTAGATAAGTTTTTTGTGTGCAAAATAGAGTTTATTCTTTCATGTTGAGTTTAAGAATTACAATAGACTGTAAAGATCTGGTAGTAGCAGGTTTACATTTGACAGTTTTAGTTGAGATGATAGTTTCAGTTGATGACTCTCAGATTATTGTTTTGAAGCATGTCAGATATGTCTGGATAGCAAATTTTTCAACACCAACATGTCATTAGAAAAGAAGGGGGGGGGGGGATTGACAACCAAAGTAAAATTAGCAGAGGCTTTTTGAGTACCAAGTTATTCTTAGGAGTTTGTATTATTGTTTAATGTTAAGTGAAAGTATCATAGTATCCCTTATTTATGAGATGTTCTGGCATGACCTTTTTTTCTCCACCAGGATCCCCTTGATAACCTCCCTCAGGAGATGAAGGCCAGAGCAGTGATGTTGTTCCGTATGCTCCTCAGACATTGCTATCGTATCTTGTTCTTGGATGAACCTAAAGATATTCCTGATGATCTTCAGGGATCGTAAGTCATTTGACATTATCATAATCATGCATTTCATTCTCTATTGCTCTGTTTAAATTTTAGTTCAAATGCATTGATATAGATTGTAAAAATTAGAGGATTAAGACTTGCATTTTGCTATTAATATTGTTGTTCATGGTTGTTCATGTGGGTGCATCTTCCTGTAAGCTGAGTTAATCCTTTTAGTGCCATTAATATTTTTGGTCCAAGGAAAGTGTATCCTTCTTCAAGAAGTTCAAAACAGCTTGATAAATTTGGAAGTATGATACCATGGAGTAATGTTGATGTCTACATGAACAAAGTGCAAAACTAGAAATTGTTCTCATACTGTACTTTGTCTCCTGGAAATCTACTGATGATACGTTCTCATGTTTGAAAATTTGGTCACAATGTATTGGTTAAAATTGGGAATAACCCAGAAACCTTTAAAACAAAATTATGGCTGTAGTAGAAGTCAAAAGAAAAAGAATTTGTAGGAAGAGATAAGAATGGAAATTGGCGTTTTATTGTTATCTTTTTTGCATCAAAGCTAAGGTTTGTAATACTTACTTTCATTTCCTTCCTCTTGTTTGTTTTCTCATCCATACAGGAACAGCATACCAGATGTCTACTGCACAATGCTCTTTAATGATGAAGTTCATACTTATGAGCAGGTACTTTAAAAAAAAAAAACTTGTTCCTTCATTGTATTTTGTAGGTGGATCAAAACATACAGCAGATGGACACAATATCAACCATCTTGACTGGTTCCTATAAGTTCACGTTAATAATTATCCCCATTGTGAATAGAAGATGAGTTATCGTTATCTTCTTGAAGTACTCTGTATATCCTCTGTCTTTCTTTCTCTCTCTCTACATGTATCTCTCTCCCTCCCTCTTTCCCTCTCTCTCCATATACATGTATATAATACCGTTGAATAGTCACAACAATTTACAAAGAATATCAAAGATATCATGCAAGAAGTATGTTCAATAAAACTATTAACACGACTTTGCGACTTTCAATCTTAACATTATTTTTATATTATTTTTTATATTAATGTGTTTTCACATGTGTGTATGTTTCAATGTGCAGGTCATAAGTTCTTTGAAGAAGGCTGTAGAATGCTCCCGCAAAGCAGCATTGCAGTTTGCAACAATTGTGGACAAGGACGTAAGTTTTTTTATATTTGTGTGGACAAGGACGTCAGTTTATTGACATTATTCCACTAGTTAATTAATGTTTATTAAAAACGTAATTATATGCCAGCAAGTGTGTTGGTAATGTAGAGTGTTCATGACTGTCATATACCTGTCTTTAATTGAAATCAGGCAGAACCATTGTGTGCATACTGCATTTAAAAGTAAGAAAAAAACTCTTAATTACTAAATGCTTACTGTAAAAATTTTCCTTTGGCATTCTATATTAATGAATAAAGCTGATACTATTGAATTTTAATAAATAGTATTATAACTGTATGATTGGACAATGCATGCTAACTACCCTAAAATTGAATCAAAACCAAAACCCTAGTCCTTATCTTCACCAAATTACATCCAGAGAAAATGCTTGTAACGCATGTGTCAGATTCCCATTTTATCAGTGATTTAATTTCATGAATTCATTAGTCTGTATTTCATATTTTATTTTTAGTTATTTCTTGCTATAAATTTCATAATCGATCAATGAGATATCACTTGATACACAGACGACATGAAATTTTGAGTTCATAGTTTGTTAAAAGAGATTAACCAAATGTATGTTTACCACTACTTCAGGGTCGGAGTGCTGTACGTAGGGGGAACGAGAGAGACTGTGAGAGGGCTAAGAATGTGATTGAGAGATCCACATCTAGACTGAACAGTACCCCATTGAAGGTCTTAGTCATGAACATGGTAGTAGTTGCTCATCAGACATGTGCTCTCAAGCTACTCAACTGGCTTTCAACTGTCGCTGGTGGATCAGGTAATTTACCAGTTGCCTACTGAATTCTCCCATTCCCTTAGGCTTACTGATACCCTGCATCAATTTACAAAAAGCCAGTTTTGAGTTTAGTAATCCTTCACCATATGTTTTCTTGAATTGTAATTCAATTTGGATTTGAAAGAAAAGCAAAATCTGAATTATGCCTGAACCAGAGCTGCCAACTAGTACGGATTTCCCGTAATTGGTAATTGGTACGGAAATTAACGACCATTACGGAATGTTGTTTAAAATTACGGATTTTAATTTTTTTTTTTTTTTTTTTTTTTTTTTTTTTTTTTTTTTTATATATTTTTTTTCCCCCATTTTTTCTGGAAGACTCTGTTGTGATGATATGAAACTCATTATTTAACAACTTTGTGTGAGTAAAATCACCAAAAATTTCAGATAATCATGTGTTTGTGCAATGTTGGCGTGCCGTTTTTATTAGAGTCATAGCGCCGCATAGGAAATTACTGATTTATACCCAAAATTACTGATTTTGAGCCTTGTGATTACTGATTTTCTGTTCTGGAGGTTGGCAGCTCTGCTGAACATGTATTATCAATGATTTAAAAAAAATGGTAATATGCACACTCAGTTCATTAATGTATATAGAAATGTATGCACAGGCTGCAAAGTAATCTGCTTAAACTTTGTTATTTTACCATCTACTTTAAAAAAAAAAAGCCTTTAACAATGTTAAATTTGAGATGCATGGCCCTATGTGTTATCAGTGTCTGTGATATGGTGTAATACTGAAGCCAAATGTAGTACAAGAAACACAATCGTTCCAATTTATCATCAAGAAATCCTGAATCTTTAACAATCATTTATGACACATGATTTTCAAATTGTGAATATGATACCTTGAGTTATTTCTCACTATGCCTATGGTAAACTTAGAACCAGTCCTAAATTGTTCACATTATTCCGAAGATTTCCATTCCATTGAGACCTACACATGAATACTTGAGTACAACTAGACTTACCAACTCGAATGTCATAGTTTGTTGGTTGTTTGAGTCCATTGATGATTAAGTCTAACGTGGGCTCACCTACCCCAATGCATCCTGCTAGTGAAGCATTACCTGGTAGAAGCAAGAGTTTAAAGGCATTGTTAATTAACAATGTTAAATCTGAGATGCACATGTTATCAGTGTCTGTGATATGGTGTAATATTGAAGCCCTAAAAAAGTTGCGCTTCAAAATGATCATGAAGTGCCTCAAAAAGTAAAAAATCTGTGAGTGACCGGTTTTACCGTACTTGTTTTCCCCAATAGACTGTAGTGTTATGAACACTGTTAGGAAAACGCAAAATTTGATTTTGATACCCAATTATAAATATCTTGATAATCAGACAGGCGATAGGCTTGCAAAAGTCATGGGGTTCCTGACTGACCTAAAGGCTTATAATTATCATTGCAGCATGAGCTAAATCCAGGATTTTGTTTCAGAATCTGAAAAAAAGTTACCCAATCCCTTTAAGGTCATAGAGGGATTTTCTAAAGTTGAGTATGTAATATAATAACTTCATTAAAACTTAAAAGTAAACACTTAATATCTTTCATTTTTTGTTTATTTAGATGCTATGCGTGTGTTGTTATGTCAAGAGCTTCTAAGCATCAAAGATCTTCTAAGCAGTAAAGAAGGTCAGGTGACTGCAGTCATAGAGGAGAGCATGCTCAATGATACACATCTATGGAAAGGTACGTGGGTCAATACACTTCTTCATTCACTGAGGGGCCGAGAGTGGCCCAGACGCTAGGATATTTTTCATATTTTTGATTGGAGTAAACACCCTTCTGGTTGCCAGCAGACAATGTAGTCACAATGCTCAGGGCCCTGTTGCACAAAAATTACCATTGATGGTAACTTTGCCATCAATGACAACTACCATGGTAACAGGGCTCAACAGCCAATCAAAATTAAGGTTTCCATGGTAGTTACCATGGCAAAGTTACAACCAATGGTAAGTTTTTTGCAACAGGGCCCTAGAGGGACATGTTTTTGGAACACGCTTTCTATGTAATATCTCAGTGTTTCGAAGTGGTATGTAGAATAATTTGATAGTCGTGTGTGAATCTAACTTTTATATGTGAGAGAGAGAAAGGAAGAGAGAGAGATACAAAAGAGAGAAATGGGAGCGATAGACAAATCATCAGTCATAATAAAAATGAACAGGAAAATATGCATTTGGGGCTAAATCTCTTCTCAATTTTGTGCATACAATGATAGGTAATAAAAAAACATGTGATACAACAGGAAATTTGTATCAGGAAATTTACAATTTGCCGTCTTGTAAATCTTTCATTCCTTTTTATTTGAGTGGGCAGAAAACCAGTGTAAATAACATCTACATTGTATCACATTAACATACTTGTTTAATACTCTTCCATCATTGCAGTTGCTCGAGCTCAGTGGCATCAGCTGTTTATGAGTACTCTCTTGATGGATTCAGAACACAAGAAACAGTTTGCAGTTCTCTTCACCAAGGTAAGATTTAACATCACTTTACAGTTATAACAATTTCTCTTAAATTGGTAAAGCAAATTTACCATAGCCGATACGGATAGGCTCTCAAGTATTTATTCAAATCAAATAACCTGTTAACCAAACATTTTGTTTCTTTTTTCTTTGATGCAGCACTACCCAACGATCCTTGTAGACTATTCTACCATTGATGACCATGATCATGCTCTGTCTATCTCATCACTCTCTGTACAAATCTTCACAGTACCTACAGTGGTGAGTGCAAGGCTCCAACATGCATTGGTTAACATTGGCAACTGTACTGTAGAAGCCTACCATTAACAGGGATGATTAGAGTCTGAATTGTCCTAATTGTTTATAGTTACAAAAGTTGTATTTATCCTTTGATGATAATGTGTGGGTTTGCTTGTAAAGATGGAAAAACCTACAGGTGATTATTTGTGAAAGACCACTTGGTTTATGGAGCTGTTAAGTCATACATTGTGATCATCAACCACCTTTGTATTCTTATCCAAATGTACATTTACGCTATTATATTTTTGATTTTCAAACTGCAATGTAACACAAAAGAAGCATAAATTTGCAGTCACTTTTATTAGAAAAAGTAATGTTTACTATTTAATGCAATCAGGATTTAATGCAAACATATCAGTATTATCACTGGAAAAGGGTTTATGAAATATTCTTTTGATTTGTTGGCAGTCTCGCATGCTTGTTGAGGAGCACAATCTACTCTTTGTTATCCTAAGGAGCTTTGTGGATCAGACTATTCAGTTCAGAGATGGTAAGATTTGACAATTAAATGTGACACAAGTTTCTAATAATGTTCCTCTGTTTTATACTGTGTATGTTGATAACAACAGTGTCCAAATGAGGGTCAGCTCTGTAATCTTTTTAACTAGTTATGAATGTGAGGCAGACAAAGAAGCTAATAATATACAATTTATACAGTATGCCAAATGTAGTTAAGGCAGGACTTGCTGCCAGTGATTGAAAGGGATAGAGACCGAGACCTGTGTCATTACAAATAGTTAGGCTGACCTATTTATTAGATAGTTATAAATATATCTATGTAGATGATTTAAAACCAGATTTGATTGGTAAACAAACTTTTGTATAAACAATGGTCAAGTGCACTTTAAGTTCTAGGAGCCTGTGATTTGAAATGACTAATATTTTATACTAACATGGTTTGAGTAATGTTTTTATCTTCTGATCAGGTATGGAGAATCTATTTCAGATTACAGACTCTTTCACTCTTTGATTAACTTTTTTGTTCATTGTATTTTTCTAGGGAGGGGACATTTGCAATTTCGTAGGAATCCTCCACCCAGTATACGTAGGGCCCTCTATGGACTTCTTGATCTCAGGTAATATACAATTCAGTCATTTAAAAAAAACACTTTAATATAAAGTATGATATTTTATGACTTGTTATCAGGATGTTGAGGTTATTCTTCAGTACATGATAGAAAATAACACAGCTGTGTAAAATGTGAAAATGTGGGATCTCCAGCTATGAAAATGGCAAGGTATTTTAATAGTACACACCTTCATTTTATTCATTTTTGATTTTCTGAGGAAGGAAGCTCTGTCATTCAAACGAAAATGCCATAAGTAAACAACATCAGATAGTAGTATCGTGCTGTATCATTGTCATGGGTGAACTTCATCTGTAAATGTATCCATTTCATGTACATGCCTACTTGTGCAGATCTATGTCACATTGATTTATTGATTTCTCCCACATGTTCAGGTATGTGTTGTCCAACAAACCTGAATCCTGGACCGGCGATCTTAGAGACAGGGTGATGGAAGGAGTCACCGTCTTAGTAGAACTGCTCTCTAGCATGCATGTAAGTATATTATTAAAATCCTGTTAATCTTTCAAAAAGGAGGAATAACAATATAATTAGCTGAGGGCTGTTATAAGCTGTAGGCTTTTAAGTTTTTGGTTCTTGACATTTATAATTGAGCATGTCCAAATAATCAGCAGGAGAATATGGAAGCAGTATGCCCAATAACAGAATACTGAATATTAGCTATGCTAATCTTAATACAGAATGCAAATTATAACTCTTTTTCCTCCTGTTTCTCGCAGTGTATGGACAGTGTGTTACGGCAAGTTGGTCACCACATAGAGTATGAACCTGAATGGGAAATGGCCATCTCTATGCAGATGAAACTTGGTCCGTGTCTGACACTCCTTCTGGAATGGTGTGCATCGGATGTAAGTTGAACAATCCCTTTAAGATTGTTGGTTATGGTGATGTTTGTTATAGTGATAATGAATATGATAATGATGATATTGGTGATGATGACGATGAAGTGATTCTTATGACACAGACTCATTTCAGTCTTACAGTCATTGAAGATTTAAAACAAACCAAATGACCTATTGTCAATACTAGATTTGACAATCATATATATTTAGAGTTTGCTTCCTGTTATTTGAGAAGTTTCACTAATTAACTAAAAAAATTCACATCAGTAATAATGATAACAATACTTTGTGTTTGTTCATGTGACAGAGGTCTTTACTAATCAAGGCATACAGAGCAACCATGGCAGCACTCAGGAAGCTATCTAGAGACCAGCAGAGAGAAAATGTAGAAAGTATGTATCTCTTTATCACACTTACTTGTTGTAGCAACATGCACAGAATCCAGTCATATCATGTTTTGTCGTATTTATGTATATTGTTTATAAGTATGTTGTCAGAGTCAATCGTTGATGATTTATAAATTAAGTGACTTATAAACATTGCCACTCATTTCACTTCGTGGTTCAGTTCTGTTTCTCTCATTCTACATCAGTTTGTGACTGGGTGTAAATTATAACACATGATATGAGAGAAAAAGGCATTTATTCTTTTTTCTATTCTTTCTTCCTCAGTTGAGGATAAGACGTATAGTTGCATCAAGTACTCAGTGAGTTCTATGACAGTCAGCATCCACTACGCACTGGTTAGGTTCCTAGCAGGTAAGTTTTACACTCTACAGATCTAAAGGGATTGGTTCTCTCTTAAATCGGTTGGATTACACCATTCTGTTTATTAAGAAGATTGACTAATGCACATATTATTTATTATCAAACTCCACCCTTTTGGATTCAGTTTACAAACTCTATTCCCTTGGATCAATCTTGGTCAGTCATGCATTGTATCATATGTAGGAAGGGTAATGAACATTCCATCTCAAGGGCTTTCATATATCCATCAGTGTCAGGGTATCCAGTGGTGCTGTATATTAGTGGACACCATAGCTGGTATTCAAAACAACCCTTGTTCGTTCAGAACTTGGTGCTGTCCTTGTTGGCCTGTTGTCTACTGATTCAGATAAACCAGATGCTCAGTATAATTAAGAGCAAATGGAGACCTTAGCTTAACTGCCTTTGTTAAAATCGACTTAAGACTAAGCTCAAACCTAATGCTGGACCTTTAAATTATCACCAAGCAGTTTGACTATGTGTCTGTACATCCCTAGGTCACCTATAGAAGAATATTTGTGTTTACAGTGGTCTAACCTTTTGTTTTACTTCTTCCTCCCACACAGGGCTTCACCTTCACCTTGGTCAATATGAGCTGGGTTTCTACACTGAGGGTCTCATGAATGGGGTGAGTTATTTCCACATGAATAAATTAAATTATTCAATACTTGTTTATGTTTACCTGATTGTAAATTGTATTGTGGATGTCTAGGTTACATGTATGTCTGGGGATGTCTAGCCATCAAAAAGAAACGGGGAAGGGTCAGATAACTTCAGTGTGACTCCTTGTATTAGGATAATGTCTGAACTATAGATGTTGAAACTGCCATGTGATTAACATGTGAGTGTGTCATAGAAGTAATTCCTAATAAAAGTTGTAGAATAATTGACTGTGTCTTGAAATTAGGAAAGATCATCCCTGAAAGTTACTTTTAAAAAAAATTATCAGTAAAATCATCAGTGTTTTTTGTAAGGATAAAACAGCAATGTTGAATTTTGATTTTTGTTACCTTTGCTATTCTCTAATTACTCAGCCAAGCCTACTTCCTGAAGAGTTGATTGAAGATCCCCTGAGGACACAGGTTCTCATTGCTCAGGTGCATGCTGGGATGTGGAGGAGAAATGGATATTCTCTTCTGAATCAGGTAATGAACAATTTTAGTAACCTCTATTACAAATGTCCAGTTTAACAAACATTTGTGAGTTTTCTGTAATATGTCTGTGTGTATATATATATATTTAGAGTTAGTGTCATGACGTTAAAAGAAAAGAAAAAAGAAGATAGATAAAAGATCTACATCAAAATATTTGCAAGCATCTGCCTTTTGGTAATATGATGATAATGCACTTGTCATTTGTAAGACGCACCTCTTGACTCCCGGGAATGGTGCGTCATTGTACCGATGTGAGTCGTACATTTTGATACCATGACGCACCTTCCGTCACAGAAAGTGACACACCATTACATTCCATCGACACACATTTGAGTCGAACATATGACACAACATTTCATGAAAATGACTAGCCAATGACGCACATTTGAGAAACAATTCTGCTTGGAGAAAGTGACGGTCCCATTGACACACCAAATGACGCAACGTGGTAAAGTGACTTACTATGACGCACATAAGGGTCAGTATTGTGACGGACATTTTGCGGCCATGACGGTACTGTGCGTCGCGATTTTGGGGAACATGACGCAACCATGACGCACCATTCCCGGGGGTCAAGAGGTGCGTCTTACAAATGACAAGTGCATAATGGTGACAATTAGAATAATGATTGTTATTACGGGGTGATAATGAAATATGGCAAAGGATGAAGAAAAGGAAAATGGAATAGACAAGCATTTATGATAACAGTGATTTTATGTATACTGTATTCCTTTATTTTTGTTATTTCCAGATTTACTACTACCAGAATGTGAAATGCCAGACAGAGATGTATGACAAGGATGTTATCATGTTGCAGGTAAGAAATCTATCAAATAGAGTACTCGAGTGCTAACGTCATGAGGTTCAATACAAAATCATTGAAGCAATAGGATGGAGCAGGGCAAATTCATTGTTTGGGGCTGGTGTGATTACCATGCCATTGTTTAAAACAAAATTGTTTAGAATCAGCAACCTTGATAACTTGGCCAGTACGATGTCACACTTTGGTACTCTTTTGTAATAAAAATAAAGAACTAAAACATTACTTCATGAAAGAAATCTGCTTTAAAAAATATTTATATAGATACGGTAGAGTCAGTTGACATTACGTCTCAGTTAATGTAAACATTGTGACTGATAAATGAATGACCAGGTTAAAAAAAATAAACAAAGCTGTTCTGACATTTACTTCTACTGTTTACATATTCAAGATTCAAGGTTCAAGTTTTCAATGTCCACAAGTTTCAATGTCCACATACATAATACAGAAACTTAACTTCTATTACCATTTGATGTTTTACGTATAAATCAAGTTCATTAAGATATATATAATATTTTTGCAGTGTTTACAGTACTTATTCTATAATGCAGTATGTTAGAGCAATTGTATAATACAGTATTTCAAAATGCTTTATCTTGACCCATTGCCAGATTGGTGGTAGCTTGATGGAACCTAATGACTTCATGGCATCACTGGTCACTCGCTTTGACCTGGTTAGATGCTGGACAAGGGACTTTGAAGAGAGCAAATCGCCAGAGGTAAACTTCCAGGTCAATGTTTGTTGATCATTGAAGATCATTCAATGTCTTTAAACATCGAAAATCTGGCACATAATGTATATATGCTCTGTGCATTATAGGGAAGTAGTTTGGACAATAGAATGTGTGATAACCACTAGGAATGTTATTGTTATGGTACATTAAGGCTGGCCTATGTATATAAAATGCATTAATATTTTTTGGCAATTGTTGAGGTTATTTGTTCCAAGATGATTTGTTCCAAGATGACTAATTGGCAGTTGCTATTTACCTCTTAACAAACAAAAAAAGGATCACATGAGTGATTTGCCTCAGATTAGTAGTGTTTTTAATTCAGTATTTATACCATATTTCAAATAGTATGGAGATATAAGGATACTCTATGTTTTGCTTCTTTCAGGACTGCAGTGCTCATCTTCCTATCATCACAGAGGAGTTTCTTGGCTTACTTATTGTCCTATTCTGTAAGTTCTTGAGGAAATGATTTATAAGCCTACATTTCAAATTGAAAAAATAAATATAGTTTCTAGTTTGTCATTCCAATAGAAATTCACAATGAGTTCATGTACTGTTAAGACAGATAGCACGAAAACCAGTATTTATCTATTTATGGCCAAGGGAAAAATATAACCATGAAAAATCCTTAATGTTATCCATGGATTTTTTAAACCCTAGGTGATGCTCCAAAAGTAAAGTATGACAGAAGTTATATCATTAGTCAGAAATTAAAAAATTATATGAAAACACGATTTTTTCAAATTTATTATGACAAGTAGATTTATGTGTGTACTGTATGAAATTATGAGATAATGCGTTTCCCTCTTGTATTAAACATGATCATCTTCTTTCCCCCTGTGACTGACCATCACATGGTATTTTTTTGCATGGTTTTATTAGGTGAGAGATATGTGAAGGGAGTAGGTAATGTATCTGATGAAGCTAGAGTTAGGAGAGAAGTACTACATCAACTCTGTATCAGTCCTATGGCTCATAGTGAACTCACCAGAGCACTACCTGAAGATGTAAGTTCCCATTTCAATTATTTTGATGTTGTTGGAAAATGATTAAACTGTGGGTTGAAAACCATGATACGAAAGGTACCTCATATCTTGTCTTAAAAAAAGAGTGGGAAACAAGCAGCCCATTCCTAGATGATCTGATGTAAATATATTCAGTGAACCTTACACAAGTGTAGGCACCTCATTTTTTTTTTTTTTACTAGTCAATGAATGGTAAACAAATTGTATTGCGAATTGACCCTAATTTGTCCTTATCTGTATTCTTTCTTTCCAGCACTGCCATGAAACAGGCATGGAGTCTGTCATACATGACATTGCTGACTTCAAGTAAGTTTAAACATTATCTTTCACTCTTCATCTTCAAATTCATCATTTCTTTCCAGAGAACCTCTCCCTCTGCAGCTGCCTGAATGGACATTCTAATCTCCTTTTGTTGTTGAAACTCTGTACTAAAAGAATAATTATGGTTTGTAAAATATAGTACTGCATGATAATTAAAATAAAGGAAATTATTCCACCACTGGGTTAGATCGCTGGCAATGTTCCCATTAGATGAAATATGTATTATGTATGTCATTACTTCCCTAAACTATAAAATCTTGCTATAGTTTATATGTCAATGAACTTATCTCACCTATCATAGGAAACCTGCTGGTGGTGTAGGGAAAGGAATGTATGAGTTAAAGGCATCATGTCTAGATGAGTACTCTCCATACTTCTACCACTACTCTAAAGTGGATCAGACAAAGGTACAGTATGTCTTCATGTAGCTTGTCTGCCCATATAGGGTGGTAAAAGGATGCTGCATCAGTCCAGTACTCTTTAGATATTATGTTACATATCTTGAGATAATTAAGACGTAAATGAGGTCAAGTGAAAATTGAGCCCAAGATAACTGGATTTAATCAGTTGAAGTGCATGCCATAAGGCCTAAATAAAAAAGATGTTGGGTTGGTCGGTCAGATTTTTTTTTTTTTTAAACCTTTTTTTTCCTCGTTTTTTCCTCCCTCTTTGGGCTGATATTTCTCAGTTTTTAATGGTTGAATATTTTTTCTCTCTAAAAAACGGTAAAAACCTTTTTTTTAAAGCAGACAGTAGATTTCAAGATTTTTGGGTTGGTCACAAAGGGCAATACAACATCGTTTTTTTATTAGGCCTAATATGAACATGAAATCATCTCCATTGGGTTAAGAATTGTTCTCCATTATAGGTAACCTTTCTCCAATGTTTGACTTCTTTCAAGTATCTTTTGATTTTGATCTTCTATAAAGTATAAGAATAAAGTTAAATGTTGTATCCAAGGATAACCAAGCATGTTTGTTTCAAAATGCAGTCAGAAGAACAAATCAGACAAAGGAGGAAACAGGAAGACAAACCACAATGTAAGATATCAACACAATTCTCTTTCCTCTACCTCTGTGTCTGTCTCTGTTCCCCCCTCCCTGAATGTCTCTGTCTATCACTCTCAGCATAATATCTCTCTCTTTCATTCTCGTGATGTGTGTTATTGTGTTTAATGAATTGCATTTATTTCGTTTCTATCATGGTATCTCTCAATGATTGTTCAAAACCTTTTAACATTATCACCATGTCTCTATTAATACATCATAATAGTTTTCATCCTTTCTTTAATGTGTGTCATAAGTTATATATGAATTGTATCTGAAATGAATCCATCTCTCTGTATCCACCCTCCAGTGATTCTCCCCTATGCGATGCCAGCGTTGATGCCAAGTTTCCAGCCTCTACTGAGGATCCTGTATAGTGATACTTTCATGTTCATCATCAAGACACTGCTGGTCAGGATTAGGAAACCCAAGGGGATCCACCTCACTGATAACATTGTACATAGGGTAAGATTCTTGGGAGAGACTTTGTATGGATAAGGGAAGGAGTGGATGAATGCTATGATACTGAATGGATCAATGTGACTATGTATTCAGCAATAAGAACACATGTGGTTGGATGGATGGAAGGGTGGTTGGGTGGGTGGATAGATTGTGGACTAGTGGATGAATAAATAGATGAATGGGAAATGGATTATTGGATAGATAGATGGGTTGATGTATGGATGGGTGGGTAGATAGATAGATGTATGGATGGATATGGATGAATCATTGATGAATTAACTGGGTCTGGATAGTGGAAAGAGTATACCTATGTTTGTAGCTTAGAAATCATGATTGCAAGACAAAACGACTAAATATGAGTTTTATCCTTTTGATTATTGAGGTTGAGAGTTTCTTCTAAAAGTATCTTAAATAAAGTGACTTTTTTCAAGAAATTTTATTGGGATGTCTTCTCAATCAACCAGTTTTTTTCTTCTTCAAGGATTGAATGATAAATTACTTTCTTTCATTGTACAGACCTTGTACCTGGTAGGTGTAGCTCTCATAGAAGCAGAGGCCAGTCATAAAGAAGGCAATCCAATGAGTTTCATCATCAAAGGAGCGCAAGGTATATTTGTTATTTCAATTGAAACCACTTTATTAAAACATATATGATTATCCCCTAAAGTAAATACAATGAAAAACAATATAGTAGGGGTCTTGTGCCTTGTTAAATGTACATTACTTGAATAAAAACATTTTGATTGAAAACAATCTGCATTAGATTTTTGTAAACAATACGTATTATTGATATATACTGAACAAGTGTTCTAGCACTGTAAAGTAAAGAATACTACTACACACACCCACCCCCCCCCCCCCACAAAAAAAAGAAAAATCAGAAATGAATCTAAAATGTTCAATGATTAATCAAACCCCCAAGTCAGTGAAAATGAAATACTCACTTGTTTGTTTTGACAGGATCACCTAACATGTTTGAAGCACTTCAGAGCCTGGTTGGACATCAGAGGATTGAATCTAACAAAGACTTCTTGGAATGGCTCATCAAGGTGAGATACTCCTGCATTCATTGCTTCTTCAAATTTTTATATTTACTAATAAAGTTTATTCTGATATTGATTTCATCTCTATTCATTAATATATTCATAGTTTTAGAGTGAGAATTTGTTATGCATGTAAATAGATTCCAGTCTGTGCTGGAGAGCATAAACAAACACGTCACTCTATAAACTGTGATTGAGCAGAGAATGCACAGGAATAGGGATGACACCATAGTGCTGCATTCTTAAGCAGCTCATCCAGTATGCACAGGTCATGCGATAAAGGATGTAGTCATTATGGAACCCCAGTAAATAAAAGTTTATTGATATTCAGTATGTAAAAGCAATACTACACTATTCTACATCCTTACAACAAAGATTTAATAATCGGTGGGATTGCCTTTTTTTTTGGTCACTGTAACCGTATCACACGCAAATGTGCAAACTTTCAAAACTCATCCCTGAGCCATTTGATTTCTTTGTAGAAATATGAGGCAATGCTGAAGCTAGCCGGACACACGACCAGCACCCAGATGAAGCCTCCCCCAGCCCCGGCGGCTCGCTCAGCAGAGGAGATAGACAAGGAAGCAGAGGAGAAGAGGAATAGACAGGACATGGCCAGGAAGAGAAGAGAACATCTCATGAAACAGATGTCAGCCATGCAGAAAAACTTCATCAGAGAGAACCCAGAATTCTTTGATGCTACCAATGAGGGCGGGTCGCCTCGTCACCGAACTGCTTCCACTTGTAGCATGGAGACAGGGTACGTAGATGTACATTAAAGACACTCCTGCTCTTAATGTTTTATGTGTGTACTTGGCAAACTAACGGAGCTGCTTCTACGATGGAGCCCTGATAATATATTATTCCTATAAATTTGTGTATATTTTCTGTCATAGTAGGTTTGTAGTAATAACAAGAAAGTTAGCAATTTATCAAGAGCAAAGACAAAAAACACTCTTTAGCCCACTGTATATAACTTTTGTATCCAAGAATTTATGTAGTAATTAGACTGATGGACCTATATATTTTAAAAACAATACTTGCTCGCATCTCCAACATTGTGCATCTTTTAGGAAGATTTAGCTTAGGGTGCTAGTTCATTGGAAATGAGATTGATCGAGTATTCTCTCTAAAAACAAGCTTGTTTAGGATAACCTCTACATTTTTTCACAGCACATAATATGAATGAATTTGAGTAAAATGTTTTAGAGGAAAGGAGGATGATAGAGGCTATTTTCTTAACCTGTACTCTCTTGTTTTTACATGATTTTGTGCTGGAAGGTACAGGATATATCTATTTCATTTCATATATCAAATAACGATGTGAACATGTTCTGTTGTTTATATCCTCACAGTGATGTACATGCCCATGACTACCCATGCTGTCTGGGTCCTCGTCATAGTCCATCAGTAATGGCCGAATCCTCTACAGCTACCTGTATCCTCTGTCAGGAGGAAGAAGACATCACCTTCGATGGTAAAGCCATGGTACTTGCAGCTTTCATTCAAAGGTAAGGTAGCACTTCATCTACCAGTTGATTTATGTCAATTTGTTGGGTTATAAAGAAAAAACGTATCCCTAGAGCAGTGACTATGTATTTGGATTTGAAGTTTTACATACATCCATAAGTAAGTCTAAAGAAAGTGAATAACGTTCCTCAGAAAGGATAGAAACTATCAATTATTCTCAAGGTTATTGTACTTTCTCCACTTTATGCAGTATCACTATGGAATGTCTATTGTTCTCATACTTGCATGTATTCCAGAGGTAACATACATTTGTTGTTTCTCTTGATCACCATTGAATATTTTGGTAGTGAGAATCACATGTTAATAAACAGTAAGTGTATTCAGAGCCATAATCGGCAGACAATTGGCAATGCCTACCATTATTTTACAAAGTAAATGGTGATTTATGCAACCTAGGAGGTTGAAATAGCAGCTAATATTAAGTGTCATTCTGTATGTTTAACAAGCATCCGGCATATATCCAGTAGAACATCAATACAAGAAGTAAACCTGATTTCTGTTTCTGTTTTCATTTCAGATCCACAGTTCTTTCAAAGGCAAGACAGAAAACAATAGAAGATGGAGGTAAGATGATACAGGAAATATGAATTCTAATGAATTGTTTAATTTTTCATATTACAGTTAGATATATTTTGAAAGTTAAATTGAATTTAATTAATGGCCAATTCAAATTCTTATTTGGGATTCATTTTAAGAATATTAATGATAATACTATATTTCAATATTACTTTACACAAACTTTTCTATTTGTAAGTGCACAATGCTAATCCATAAAGCTCATTGTAGCACTGGATAATCTATGAATTAATCTTTCAATTGTGATTCTTTACTTGACCATACAGAGAAGTTTGATCCACTGTTTGCTAGTTCTGATCTGTACTGGGGTACCAATGTGAGTACATGTGGTCACATCATGCATTCAACATGCTGGCAAGGGTAAGTCAACTTAGATTACACTATCATTACCAAATCAATTAACATTGCAATGTTATCAATTGTAATTGAACGTAATCATATAATAAACTAAAAGATTACTGTGAAGCTTGTCACCGCATCATTTACGTGACAACACAGATTACCCTCACTTTGCTCATACCAATTCATTTCCTTCCAACTTTCCAATTAATTTTCCTTTATAATGTTTGTCATTAGATAAGTTGCTGTTGTTTGTTGTTTTAAGTTTTTAGATTCCCCCCAAAAGAATTTCAATATGTTTGATCTTTCACGGTTGTGGGATTACAATCTGATGCTAATATTTATTTCATTTTGATATGCATAGGTTCTTTGAATCACTGCTTGCCAAGGAGCAAAGAAGGAACCTGAGAATGCGAGGGATCCTGAACTATGACATCAGCCAGCATCAGTTCCTATGTCCACTGTGTGAGACGCTAAGTAATACAGTCATACCTCTGCTGCCCTCTGTAGTTGGATTACAGAATGCTACCCAAGAAGGTGCACCAGTTGAAAGGTGAGTGTATGAGAGGTTTGCACTTCAAATCTGTCCTGTCTTGAGCAGTAGTTTCCTTCATCTTCTTCTGCTTATTAAAAAAAGTGTGTAGAGGATATAATAGGGGCAGAACTGAGGAGGATATTGAAGAAGAATTTGCATGTTTCCTCAAATCTCTTTGTGTGATTATATCAGTTTATGAGTGTTCATCGATTGTGCTGTCATATGGGAAAATAAAATTATAGAATGTTTAGTGGGACGTAGCAGCTGAGCTATGAAATCCATACTATAAACAAATGTATTTAATTTGAATAGGATGATAGTTTAAGACTTTATAGGTGATGTTGAAGACTTGGAATTTCAATTCTGAAATTTCACATCATCTCCTCTCTGGCAAATTACTGAATATTAGCGGTAAGCAGTAACTGATAAACTATATTAATATAAAACAGAAAATCAGGAGAGACTGCAGTGAATCTTCAGGAGTGGCTTGAAGGCATCCAGAAGACACTCCAAGCCTCCGCCCAACAGAAGGAGTTTGAGAAGGAGCAGGAGGAGGCTGGCGTGGTCCCCATGGAGGCAGGAGCAAACAGTGCAGCTGCCTCAGATGAGGAGGACATCGAGGAGAAGGAGGAAGGAGAGGAGGAGATGGCTGGATGGATGGAGATGGGAGCAATGGGAGGAGAGGAAGGAGGAGCACAAGGTGGAGGTCTAGCTGAAGGAGGAGATGGGATGGGAGCTAAGGAGCTGGAGGATGAGGGCAAAGTGGAAGGAGCTACAGCTATGCCAGGAGCTATGGAGGGAGGAGAGATAGGAGTTGGAAGTAAGTATATGAGTGAGATTCAATGTCGATGATGTAACTTCTTGCTATTAATAATAAGGTATCAAGAAAATATTACATTCCAAGATATTTACAAGTTTCACTGATTGATGTGCTTTGCAAGCTTTGGGAGACACCGTTATAGAGTTTGACAGATGTGTATGCCTTATTGTGAATAAATCTTGTGAGGATCACTTTGTAAAATATAGAATAACATAATTGGTAGAAAAAAAACTTGTTAAAAAGAGGGAAGAAGTTTGTCTAGTTGTATTAAAACCTTTCTTGTCATGCATTTTTCCTTTTCATTTTGGTGAGCTCATTACATGAAGTTAAGTACATGCTTTTGGAAGACAAAGCAATGATTTCTTTATTCTGCAGTCAATCAACACAATATGTTTATCACTGTGAATGTATCTCTTCTGTATTATATTGTAGGTTTCATTCAGATCTCAACCATCCCTTCCCTGAAAAGGCTTCTTGCTGAAACGGTCTCCCAGAAATTTCAGCAGCTCTTCCAGTTCATCCAGGTTTCATGGTCAGTTTCAAATTCATGTATTTTACTTAGAAAGTATTGTAGTTTTATAAGAACAAAGTGTTGTGTAGTTATTCCCTGCATCATCACTTTACTTTGAATAGACACAGATGTTTTACTTAAGAACAGAGTACTTTCTTTTGGGAATGATGTATAGAGTAGTAGAGCTTCCTTGATTTTTTGTGTGCAATGTATGCATTGTGATTTCAAGTTATAAAGGATGGGAACGTTTACTACATGTGTAAATATAATCTTATATTTTGTAGATTCATTGCTTTTTTCTTCTTTTTGTCAATAATTCAGCTTGCCAATATCAGAGAATGTTAAAGAGATGATCAGGCACTTTTCAAGATCTGCCTACACTGTAAGTATTTTGTTTTCAAGTTAAAGTGTTAATTGAATTTACATTCAAATATAAAAGTACTTTTGGTATATTTCAACTTTTCATGTTCCCTGAACTTTTTTTTTTTTTTGTAGGTAGCCCTTTTATACATGATAAGAAGACTGAACCTGAAAGGAAATGAAATTTGTTTTTTCATTTGGTTCATGATATTTAGCTCCTTTTCTGGTGACATCTGAAAAAAAAACATCACAAGTTACAGCATAGGATTCTCTAGATCAAATGGTCATTAAAAAACATCTTGGTAAAGAATATAAATTTAGGGAAAATCTCTATGCAAGATAATACAGTACATGCATCTAAGATGGCATGAGTTATCATTTCCATGATGTTAATTAATGCTATACATCTCCTATTACAGGTTGGATTGGGTGTAATGCCTCATGATGATGATAGCAGAATGGCTATACTAGCCTGGAATACATGTGCCTATACAGTGCAAGTTACAGGTAAGGGTTACAGTGTATGATCTTTATGCATATGAAAGAATTAAGATCATTCAAATTTATGTAATTCAATGTTCTATTATATTATGGACATTTGTGCAAAATTTCTATAATGTGATATAGTAAGTGTCGGAATGAAACAAAGTTGATGAGTTTGTTTTCCATCCTCATGAACAGTGAAATGTTGAAATGTTTGTTTAACATTACATTTCTGCTTCGTTTCATTCTAGAAACTCAGCTAAGGAATGAAGGGAAAGCACTGTTTGGAGCATTGTCACAGAGACAGGTAAGAGACTGTCTTGGTAGTTCAGTGTATAATCAGTATAGAGCAAGAAATACTGCTGATAAGGCTGTATCATAGAAATGCATTTGTGGCAAGAAAATTATTGATGTACTATGTAACTGGTTGTAATAATGCAAACTGTAGAAGTTCTATTAGCAATAAGAAAACTAAGAAAGTGAATACACAACAAAATTGCCCCCCCCCCCCCTATAAAAGGTGAAAGATTTTGAGAGAAGTTTGAGATACAAAGACATCATTCTTGTTAATCAAAACATTTATGAAAGCATTATGGGTTACAATCAATCTTAGAAAGCTTTCACAGAGAAATTTTTACTTGGAAAAAAAAGAAAAAAAGAATATGTAGCTATAAAGTAGGACAGAAAATAAAACACAATTAAGAATCAAATTAGTGAATGATGTTTTAATTTGTTGTTTTCAGATGGACTGTCTACGTTGTTTGATCAGATACTCTGTAGTGAATAGCTGCCTGTGTAATTATGCCCATGTGCAGAGGCATGCCATTAGACTACTCTCAGGTAAGTCAATGATTGTAATACGCAACTTCTTCTTTTCTAATGTGATAATGTATATAGATATATAAAGGTGTTTTTAACTTTAAAAAAAAAACTTTCTGTGTTGGCAATAGTGTTTTTTGAAATTGATAACTGGCATTATAATGCAAAACTTAATGAAGGTATTATTGACTCATCTCCTCTTATCTCTCTCTCTCTCTCTCTCTCTCTTTTGGTATTGGAAGGTGATAATGAATCAAAAAGCCTATTTATAGAGAGTCATATTTCTGTTTGTCTCCTATTTCATTTCATGGCTTTATTCTTGTGTGTATAAACAGCCCTCTATCCTCAGGAGTCCAGTGGAAGGCCATCTGATCCTTGTATCCTAGATATGGATGTCTTCACATTACTGGTAAGAATAGATTTAGTGTGATTTTTTTACTAGCATTTACTTATAGTTTAAAGATCAAAGGGTCATACATGTATATGATAAAAAGCTTGTAATCACAATATTCTGAGAACCTGTTGAGGGATTTAATACAATCAAACTTGAATTTTATAAATTGCTTCTGTTTTGGTTTGTTAAATTGCTCTATGGCGGAGGCATCATTTTATACTGCGCGTAGTTGAAGATCCATCTAGTTATCATCCTTTTTGGCCATTTTAGTCTTATTTAGAATGTTCTGGAAGTTTTTACTAATTATTATTGTTATTATTAAGTATTTGGCGTCACCTGTGCCTGGGAGGCAAAAAGCAAACTGAATCACTGTAAACCACAGGTCTCTCCTCCGGGTATAACGGATTGGGGGTGTGCAGGTGGACCACTACACCGGGGTTCCCCCTACTCTTTTAGGAATAGTGCAGTGGGTTCTTAATGTGCAAAGGTGGTGACTTTCCTCTACACTGGCCTCCATTTAACATCCTATCCGAGGGATTGAGATTTTTCCACTTAAAATAGCTAGCTTCTATGAAAACAAGGGGAGGAGCACATTAACACACAACGCAGGATTCATTCATCCGCCTGGGTTGGATTCAAACTCGAGATCTTTGGTTCGATAGGCAGATGCGTTACCGACTGAGCCAACTCGCCTCCTCTAATCTTGCCTCACTATGTAGAATTACTTTGATTTGATTAATTTTCAATAATGAGCATTCTTTTTATTCTTCAGTCTTTTATTTGTTCATATATAACCATGGATCTCTACCGTACTTCCTTTTTTGTTTGTTTTCAATGTACAGGTGAGTGTTTGCATGTCACTGCCGCGGCTGTATAATAGCAATGAGAGAGTAGCTATGAGTCTGCTTGGTGGTCCAATCAGTGATCATCATCTCCTGAGGGTAGCTCTAGCAGCTCATCTAGTCCAGGTCCTTCTTACTGCATCAAGAGATATTCCATGTAAGTTACTCTGGAATCTCTTTGTGTTGTAATTTAATCTATAGCTGTATGAGGAGTCCAAGGTATGGTTCAATCAAGGGATCTAGATGGAAAACTTGACTCTGTAGTATTACCTAATTTTTTCTTCAATTTATGCTATATTTACATCAAGTAGCAAAAACAGGAACGCAATTTTATTAAAGATATATATTGTGATCGTCAAATAGAAGGGTTTTACAGAATTTTACTAGATATGTATTTGTAAAATTCTATCGTTTTTAATTTTGTTCGATGTTTTATAAAATGTTGTGTCTGTATCCATCTTATAAGAGGGAGATTACTGACTTTGTAGAACATATTTTCATTTTCAGTTGAAGAATCGATGGAAGAGGAAGGAAGCAGTGTTGATGACAGCAAAGAAGGACGTGATCTTCTACAAGCTTGTTCAATGCTCAAACAATATGCAGGGTATGTGATCTTTACTTTCCTCCACTCTAAATTTAATTTAACCTCCCCTTTTTTTTCTCGCTTACAATATTGTATAAGAGTGTATTTTTATGCCTCCGTTACGAAGTAGCCGGAGGCATTATGTTTTCGGTTGTCCGTCCGTCCGTCTGTCCGTCGTACCGTCCGTACGTCCGTCTGTCCGTCCGTACGTCCCGTTCTCGTGATCGCGTTATCTGAAGAACCGATTGATGGATTCCTGCCAAACTTTGGTCATGTATGTATCTTGCAGAGCCGATGAACTGATTAGATTTTGGGGGTCATGAGGTTAAAGGTCAAAGGTCACAGGGGTCATTATGTATGCAAAACCTGCTCGTGATCGCGTTATCTGAAAAACCGATTGATGGATTCCTGCTAAACTTTGGTCATGTATGTATCTTGCAGAGCCGATGAACTGATTAGATTTTGGGGTCACGAGGTCAAAGGTCACAGGGCTCATTATGTATGCAAAAACTGCTCGTGATCGCGTTATCTGAAGAACCGATTGATGGATTCCTGCCAAACTTTGGTCATGTATGTATCTTGCAGAGCAGATGAACTGATTAGATTTTGGGGTCACGAGGTCAAAGGTCACGGCTCATTATGTATGCAAAAACAGCTTGTGATCGCGTTATCTCAAGAACCGATTGATGGATTCCTGCCAAACTTAGTTCATGTATGTTACTTGCAGAGCTGATGAACTGATTAGATTCTGGGGTCATGAGGTCAAGGTCAAACGTCATGCGGCTCATAATATATGCAAAAATAGCTTGTGATCGCATTATCATTAGAACAGATTGATGGATTCCTGCCAAACTTAGATCATGTATGTATCTTGCAGAGCCAATGAACTGAGTAGATTCTTGGGTCATGAGGTCAAAGGTCATGGGCTCATTATGTATGCAAAAATAGCTTGTGAACGCATTCTCATTAGAACTGACAGATGGATTACTATTTAACTCGGGACATCTTGCAGAGCCAATGAACTGAGTAGATGTTAGGGTCATGAGGTCAAAGATCAAAGGGTCATATATGTATATGAGAAATTGCTTGTAATCACGATATTCTGAGAACCTGTTAATGGATTACAATTGAACTTGAATTTGAAAAATTTCTTCTGTTTTGGTTTGTAAAACTGCTCTATGACGGAGGCATCATTTCGACTGCGCGCAGTCAAAGTTCCATCTAGTTATGAATGTGTTCTGTATTTCTATGTTTGTATTGTTGTTATCTTCTTATGAGTGGAAATAAAAATTGAACTTCAAACCTTAGTTTAACTTTGATATAAGATTACAGGATATAAGCTTGAACACTCATTATTATCTCCTTTACCTTTACTTTTTCTGAGTTTATCTTTTAGGGAACAAGTATACTCAGATGCTTGATATGTGTTTATTATATGTGAGCTTTCCTGACATAAGGTTTGGTTCATTGTGATGATCATGATTTTTAATGTTTTTTCATTAGGAATTCTAAGAGGATTGTATTAATAGGCTTAGGAAGTTAAACTTGAAAGTGAAGGGGCTATTTTTAGTGGTGATGACAAGATCCATCAAAAGTTGATGAAAAAGTTACTTTTGCTAAAATTTATTTGTGATTGTAATAATTGTTAGATTAATTGATGAGGCTTGTCATTGGGAAAGTAGTCGGATCTATAAAAATCTAATACATCAGATGTAATAACGATCTTGGTGGTATTGATGATGACTCTTTTTCTTCAGATTGGAAGCAGCCCCTCTCCCACCTGGATGGCAGCTTGTCAACCACGTCCAGGTATCCTGCCTGCCGTTCTTACGATCTGCTGCCCTCTTCTTCCACTTCCTGACCAGTGTTCCATGTCCAGCAGAACTTCAGAGTGAGTTAGAAACCGAAAGTCAACTTTCAGAGTATAATCAGGGTAGGCCCTTCTCTCTTATCTAGAGTTCATGCTCGTTGAAGGCATGGTGTGATGTGAGACTTACTTGACTTGCTTGAGTAGCTAGGTAGGTAAGTGGGTAAGATGTAGAATGATAGGTCCATCCTATCAATCAGAGCATCAGAGCATCAGCCCATTGTTTAGGTCACTGGTTTTTTATTAGTACTCAGTGACTGAATCATGCCATGGGAAATCCTTGAAGAGGTCAACCAGATATGTTTTCATATATAACTTTTATTGAAATACACCCACCTATGTATTTCATATTTTAATTGAAGGGGTTTTAGTAAAGCTTGAATGTAATTTTAAAATGCATGATTTCAATCACTGAAAATTGAATTTTATTACAAGATTGAATGCTTTATTCTAATAACACTCTAATCTTTAAAAAAAAAACTCTTGGTACTTACTGTTTGATGGAATGGATTGATGTGCAATTCTCATATCCAAATAATTCAGATATTACAAAATTGAGCTTGCTGTGTATAGCTGCAACTATGCATGAAAAAAAAAATGTATATCCCAACTACTCCTAGTGTCAATTTTGAAAACTACTTTAGAAAATTGAATTGAATTATGATAATGGTGATAAAAAAATGTGTGACATGAACATTTTTTAAAGCAATAGAAGTCAAAAAAGATATAATTATTTCTTGATTTGGAGGAGGAATAATCATTAGTGAGGTTCAAAATTTTCTTGTGTAAGTTAAAAAACTGCTATTAATGAAATATGCTTTTTAAACACAAAATACACTGAAGAGAGAAGTAGGAGACAAGGACAATCAAATTTGTTTAAAATTGAGGAAAAAATGTTTTTAATACTTGTTCCATTTTTCCATGAATGTGCCAATATTTAATAATCACTCAAATGATTTAAATTCTACATCTGGCGCTGCTCAGTGGCTGCCGGGCTCAAGATCAATTAGGCAAAAAGAATTTCCAGTTCGGTTTAAAGGTAAAGACCAGTAATGGTCATGCGATTGCATTGTGAAAGAAACGTTGTGGAATCGATCAGAAAAGGTTGATCATCTAGCATCTAGCATCTGCAAGGTTCTGGAATCATCAAAATGATAAGAAATTTGGCCCATTCTTCGTAAAGTTACAAACACTATACACAGAAAGATGTATATGGGACTACCCTATATCTCTCACACGACCATGAGAGAAACAAATTTACCAAATATATGAACTAGTAGGCGGTTTCCCGGCAAATTTTTTATCATCATGTATTTGTCAAAACATATTCTTTCACATGATTGGTAATGAGAGCTTCCATTTCATTTTTTGAAATTGGGGCGTTTCCAATACTGGTCTTTACCTTTAACTTAATAAAATTTGGAGTGGACTTTAAAAGATTATTATTATTATTATATTTACTTGATGTCAAACATACACCCATCCATATCAACTGCTCATGACATTGCTTCATACCCTGATGTTATTTGAATGTGTCTCCCTCTATAGATGCAGGCATAGATGAGTTTGAACCACTGTGTAAGTACCTTGGCTTACCTACCAACCTAGCTACCCTCCTAGACTGTTCAGCATCACCTATCATGGAAGATATGATCAAAAGATGGTGCTCTCATCCATCCATCAGGATCAAGATGACTGAACAGAACCCTACTCTTGTCAGGTGAGTGGGCGGGGGGATGGTAAACTAAAGGGGATGGCATAGATTGGCATTCATTTCATAGGCGAGCATTCGGATGTAACTTCTAGAGGATTGTGTCATTATCTATCTTCCATAGAATTAATTTTCTAAAGTTATTTTTGTGTTATTATGTTATTATATTTTGTTTTTAAATGATAAATACCAACATCAATTTAAATTTTTCATTCAGTGATAAATACTTTACAAAATATATTAATATTAGATTTCTTTTTGAGTATTGAAGATGGCATTATCTATTGTGTACTCATTATGGCATTATCTATTGTGAATTTCTTGAGGATTCTGATATGTTAAATTTTTATTTGATTGCTGTAGGTATCCCATCGAGATAAACCAGCTAATTGACTTGCCTCGAGACTACAGTGACCTCATGAATGACAGGTCATTGTTTGCGTAAGTCTTTCAATCACTTTCTAAAGTTATTCAAGGCATTTATAGTCTTCATCTCTTCATTTTGCATGTGAGGGGTACTTCAGTTGTCATTTCTTGTAAGGTATATTCTTTGAAGTCATGGGAATGAGTTACAATCTTTCTTGCTATTCACCTTACATTGCATTAAGATTCCCAGCTGTGACACTTGTGTCATTTCGCGAAACGCCACTCTACATTTGCTACTCTTTACCCAGCTGTAGCCAGTAGGTACAGTGTAAGTAAACTCCTTGAGTGCATGACCATGGGCACTTTACTGAAGTCAAAATATATTCCCAGGAAGTCATTTATCAATCTAATATCATTAACCTTTTGGAAATACTTTTCAAAGAAAACAAGTGGGTACTAATAATGTTATGTAATCTCTTGTCTTGGTACCGGTGTAGGTGCCCACGTGGTAACAGTACAACCCAGAGTGACAGTCGAGCCCCAGCCATGTGCCTGGTCTGCGGGACTGTGGTATGTTCTCAGAGTTACTGCTGTCAGAGAGAGATCAATGGTGAATCAGTGGGAGCCTGTACTGCACATGCTATTATGTGTGGATCTGGTTCAGGTGTCTTCCTCAGGTATAGTAAACTATGAGTATATGAGTTATGCTGAATTGAAAGGGGGGGGGTTAAGAAAGAAAGGAGAGTGAGAGAGAGAGAGAGAGAGAGAGAGAGAGAGAGAGAGAGAGAGAGAGAGAAAGAGAGAGAGAGAGAGGGGGGGGGGGCACAATGAAACAAAATGAGAATTGAAGAATGTACAGACAGAGAATCGGAGAGAATTCATAGGGGAAAAAAAGATAAACAAACTTCTTTATAGGGGCAAAAACATCATTTTTATTTCAGTTCAACTTATGATATTACAAAATCATATTTAAATGAACAATTGTCCATAATACTTGTCGCTAGTTATTATTTGTTGTTGTTTTATCATTGCATTGCTGGTATAGGGTGAGAGAGTGCAACCTACTATTGATGTCAGGAAAGAGTCAAGGATGTTCCTACACCCCACCCTATCTAGATGAATATGGTGAACCTGATCCTGGTCTAAGGTGCGTCAAATATCATCTCATTTACCCTTTATTTCTTTCTTTTGGTTTCTCTTTACACTTATTTTTATCTCTTAAAGGATGCATTATGCTTGTGTGCCATAGGGTGACACAAATAACCCAACATGGAAAAGATATTACATCTGTACAGATATTGAGATGGATCCTAATTGCAGCATTACGCACTGAGTATTATAATGCAATACTGATACTTTCTCACTCACACTCTTATTATGTTTGCATATCTTTGAAAGTGGCCTGAACATCAACTCTCTGTTCATTGTGGTTTTATTATAAAAAGGATGGAATGTCGAATTTACCCTAAAGGCACTCTTGCTGCTGATATATAAATAGTGATATGAACATTACAGACATATTAGCAAAAAATTTGAACTGGGAACTTTTTGTCATTTGTGCAGGCGTGGGAATCCTCTGCATCTGAGTAAGGAGTGCTACAGTGAGCTTCACAAACTCTGGCTCTCTCATGGCATCCAGGCAACGGTCAGCAGGAAACTAGAAGGTGCCTCTCCTCTCATCAACTGGCAGAACATGTAGTTACCATGACAACATCCTCAATGAAAACATCTTCCATAGAGATTAGATGGATAATCAGTCAATTTGCCTTTGAATCTCTAACAATGGAAATGTTTATTTCTCATTAAGTTGCTATGGTAACAACACCCCATAGGGGATCATGAAGCTCTGTCCTATGTCTCTAACTGTCAGAGATATGACTTTAAATGGCATTACATTATGATAACATGATTTCATTCAAACAAATATTTATGATATACTGCATTCATTCACATCTTTCAATTACTGTATTAGCATCAGTATTACATGAAATACATGTTGATGGTACATGAGCATGTACCGGTATGTGTTATAGATCTATCAATGTTTTAGATATAGGATGTACTTTAAATATTGCTTTTTGGGACATTTTGTACAAGTAGTAAATATCTAGATGATATAAGATATCTAAATAAAACTAAAAGTGCAAAAAAAAAGTTATAAAAGTAGGAAATAGAGTTGTAAAATATGTGATAATGTGATGTCATTTATGAGTACAATATTTACAATGGTAACATTGCAAACGTAAGTAAGTGCTCATGAACAAAATATCTAGACACCCATATAGATGGGTGTGATTTCTCATAGAGATGGACTTAATCACAACTTAAAATGACAAACCTTTCAAAAATTGAACCTGTATCAGTCTTTTCACTATTGACAAGCATATTCAAATGTGGCCTTTTGTCAACTACAGCAAACATATTGACATTAATATTGGAGAGCAATTTTCTTGGGAGACTATGCTCGTCTCCCTTGCCCAGGTGTATAAATGAGTACTTGGTATGAGGGATGTGTCATCAGGAATTATCAGCTCTAAGTTAATGAAGAGATGACCCATTTTGATTTAAAGGTTGCAAAGGTGAAAGGTCATTTGTCATTGTTGAGATGCAAATAGAGGAAATTTTGCAGCATAATCAAATTTAATGCATTTTCCTCAACTGTTTGGAAAATCTGTATGTTAGATCTATCAGAAATGAGAAGACCTGTAGCTTAATGTCATAATTTCTGGCTCTAAGAGTGTTTCAGGAGTACTTATGATCTTCAGAAGTTGTTTCTTATTTCTGTTATCCTAGTCACTGGTCCATCAAATGTGGTAGATCTTTCTTATTGAAATTCTTTTTACACTGATGTTGAAACTAAAATGTAAAGTGTTATTTTCTTAGCATATGTGATTTGGCTGGCAGTGATAATATCCATAATCAAAGATGTTATTAATGAAATTTCAGAAGGAAAGAAACAAACGTTTTCAATTAAATGAGGTCTTTCTTTTCATTGCTCAACTTGACCTAATTTTGATTTTCACTTCATCTTTGTCTGCAGTCCACTTTTATGAATACCCGTGTTTATTACGCAAAAAGTTGACAAATTCAAGTGTGTGTTTGAGAAACTGACTTTCACATATTTATGAGAGGATCACTTTTGATTGAAACCTTGATAAAGCAAAGCAAAGAATTGTTAAAAATCTATCATCTAGTTTGCATGATATCTTTGCATGGATTCTGAATCTATTGCATTTTATGTGCTGTGAAAATGAGTAGCAACATGTATTAAAAGTGGTCTCTTGTAGAAGGAAGCCTATGACATATGACTTGGTATTAGTCACTATTAGCATACCATTGTAGACAGTAGTTTGTTCTCCTCATGAATGAAACAATATGTATATATTTGTTCATTTTATCGCTTGCAATTGATAATGAAAATATAAGAAATTGTTTTCTTTCATCATACTTTTGATTTGCGATTCAGAGCTTTAGTTTCAAGAGGTTTACAAATCTATGAATTGAAATGCATGTATTTGTTCTACATTTGCTTGTAAACAGGGTATGAATGCACCATTTTAGCGTCAAATACTAATTCTTGGGAATAATATTTATTTTCTCATTTGATACAGGAAACATTCATTTATTAACTTTATTATTCATATCTATGCATGTAATTATACTGACAAAGTGCAGACTTTGCATGATTGAATAGTACTTGAAGAAAATGAAAGGGATCATCTTTAGAGCAAACTATGTTGCTATTGTGTTATAGAGTTAAAGACTTTAAGTACAAATGTGAAAGGTACCGGTAAGTTGAAATAATAGCTTTATTTTTGTGAAATCAGCTAACTGTAGATGAGATGTATATTATGCTTATAGTAGAAACCCTGTTTGTAAAGTTAAATATTTGCTTGTAAAATGCAGAGATTTACCTTAGCTTGCTTCTTGAAAGAAAAAAAAAAGAAAAAACATAAACCGTCCCTCTCTCTCAGCATGCACAATTTTGATTTTGTATAATTTTGTCAAATTTCTTATTCTGAAGGATTGTTCTTTGATGTAATTAAGTTTAAATGAGTCTTTTGACTTAAAGAGAAGGTTGAGTTCTGGGGAGAGGTGACAAATAATTTGTGAGCGATATCATTGTATTATGCAAGTGTGGAAGAACATCAGATAAAAAATGTACCCTGAAAAGTATGGCTCTTCAAATTCCTTAATATTCTAAATATGGCATGTAACATCATCAAAATCAGGACGGATTTTTATGCCACATGTTCGTGTTGTCCCATATACATCTTTCTGTGTACAGTGCTTGTAACTAATTTACCAAGACTAGGCCAAATTTCTTATCACTTTGATGATTCCAGAACCTTGCAGTACACACCAATACTTATATGCTAGATAATCAGCCTTTTCTGATCGATTCCACAACGTTTCTTTCACAATGAAATCACATGACCAGAACTCAACTTTATCTTTAAATTGCATGTGTTCATGTAGCAGTTGTAGGCTTGACCACTTGGTGTTGTTTTTTTAACTTTTTGAATATTGACTTTCTTTCATCGCCAATTCAGTTTGTTTGATATCTCCTTGGTATTTCTTTTCTGATTCAAATTTACTTCAATTACATGTACTTTGATACATGAACTACTTTCATTTAGCTTCTAGCAAAGTTTAGTATTTTGACAAAAGATTGTATACTATTATTGGCATTTGTTTCTTCTTTTTTTGTAGGAATTGTTTGGAGGGGAATATTTTGTAAAAATTGCTGCAAGTCATTATGAGAGCAAATTGCTCAGACTTTTATTATCTTTAAAAAAAGAGGAACATAATGATATAGTTGGACAGGTTTGAAAATCATAATAATTGTATACTAACTGGTGAAGGTTCAAAAAGATATTCAAAATGTGTGATGCCAATCTAATGGCAAAAGGCAGTGCAATTACAAGTAAAAAATAAAAATAAACAACAGTAGAAAAGACAGAGCTTTTTGTCTGATTAGATATCAAGTATATATATTTTTTGCCCAGGAATGTTGTTAGTAGTAAGTCTATGTTAATGGAAGTTTTTCTCAAGTTCTTGTATATATGCCATCAAATCATTTTGCAGTATTATTGGCCTGTCTACCCAACCATTATTTTTTTTTAGCCTTGGATTCATATACGTACATTGTAACTCTAATTATTTCCCTCTTCATTTTGCTGCTCTTATACTTGAAATTAAGTATCCCTGAAACTGAGTACAGAGAATAACATATTTTAATTTCAATATATAATGTATGCCATTTCTTAAATGAAATAGTTATGTTAAAAATGTAGAAGAGATTTATTAAAATATTCTTGAATATAAATTGGCATCATGGACTGTAGTGTAGGAATTGATTAGATAGGAAGTATCATGTGAGAAAACAGGGAACCAAAATGTTATTGTAAGACAAATAAGAGGGATATAATTCCCTGATAAATTGTTTTAAAATTTAGTTGTTTGATTAATTGGTCTACTGTAGATCATAGATATACTAGTTTAGCGTCATGTATGTAAGCTCACCGCGTAATGTCCATTTTGTTGTGAACTAGAAACCATGACTTGTTTGTGGCTAAGAAGATTAACTTCCATTTTTCTTGTTATCTTTGTATCAATAAATGAGAAAATCAAGAAAATACATATTTAATTTTAAATACAGAGTAACCTTTTCTTATGGTTTAATAGGAGTTGGGATGAAGTGGTAAACGTTTCAAGTCATTTTTTTTTGGAATCCAGTATTCATGCCACAATGTCTACTTACAGAGACTTTTTTTGTTATGGTTGTCAGAAATTTGTACAGCTCAATAGGAGAAGTAGCCATGGTTTTATTCATGTTTTTCCTAACTGAAAGGTTCTTTAAAGTTTGACTATTTTACACCAAAGTATCAAGGATAAATGTTGAAATTATATGGTGGTAAGAAAGAAAGAGGTTGGTGTATGTCAGCTCAAATGTTACCACTAAAGAGAGCCATGTATAAAAGACAGCATTGTCCATGTCATATCGTATCTTAAAGAACCATTTTGCATGTACATGTATTTATATCATTTTTGAGAGTGTTCATCATTTGTTCATATTATATATAGCAAATTGAATTTACCAAGTTGTTTGGTAAATGTTCTACGTCACTTTCAATGAAGACGACAAAAGCCTATTTTCTCATTATTTGTGTACATTATTTTGGGTTGTTGTGTTGAGTGTAATCTGAAGATGCACAGGTCAAAGGTCATGGAATACTTATTACAAACTTCTGATAATAAAAAGCACCAGGTATTAACCCTTACTGTACTGGGGGGGGGGGGGGGCCTGGGAGGCCCCCCCCTCGACATTTCGGAGATTGCGCCGCAACCGCTTGGAATTTTGAATTGTCGTTTCATGACTTTTTTCCCTCAAGTCTTACGCACATTTTGATACCATTTTCGTCAAAATCGGATATACCTATAAGGCGTTACATAACAATTAGTATGCGCATGTCATCAAAAAAACAAACAAAAAATAAAAATTGCATCAAAATTTGCATAAATTATCATTATTAATTACATTAAAATAACTTTTTTGTGTTAAAAAAGAAGTTTCATATGAATAATGAGTTATCACATTCAAAAAGTGGAGTTTGACACGTTTTCTGTAAAACGCATAAAATTAGCGCATTCGGAAAAAACTAATTATACCATCTTGTTCCTTACGTAGATATATACAAACATGCAAATTTTCGTGTTCATCGGACAATCGACGGCCGAGATCATAGGGGGGGGGGGGGGGGGCCTCCCAGGCCCCCCCCCCCCCAGTCAGAGGGTGCTCAAAATAGCCGCCAGTACAGTAAGGGTTAAAGAGGTACTTGGATATTTAATGAATCACATCTCTTAAAATTTGCATGGTGATGACCCAATGTTCCTACACAGGATACATGTTTACATCTTTTCTTTGTCAAGTGATGCGTGAGGCACACAACACACTTTATGAAGAATGCCATTGTCAGAATCCACTCGCACGCTTGCACACAATCCACATCACCATAAACATAACATTCTTAGCATATTTGTATGATAGATATTAAATTGAATTAATAATTGACTAAATAAATAAGTTACTAAGTCAGTAAGTTTGTTTGAAATGAATTGAATTGAGATGGTTTCTTGATTTAAAAAAAAATGATTGCAGTCAGTCTTTGGCTGAATTATTTATGGCTATGGGTTTTCCTGTGAAAACTGTCAATTTAAATAAAGGTTGAATTAATAAGTATTCATTGATGAATAAGTTTTACAAAAAAATACCTTGGTAATACCTTTCTAACACCTTGATCAATGAAATACAAAATATAGACAGTGGACATGATGACATTTTAAACAGAAATTACTTTTAATTTGAAAAAATAAATATTTCTATTTTACAGGCTGATTGGTCGATTTGAACTCGTGCAACCTGGCAATCAAGACAGACTAATATTCAGCACCTATCAGAAATAGAGAAAGGAGCACATTTTCCTCCAGTAACATATACATCACTATGACTTGATCATGTCAAATATATATAACATAAGTGATTTACTAACAACAAAGAAATGGCACTTAACTCTTACACTGCCATGAGACTGCTAGCGCGCTATTGTTATAGTGCCATGTGCACGCGAGCGTGCTATCGATTGAAAGCCACGTTCATGCTAGCGAGCCACCGCTACGGTGCTTTGTGCGCGCTAACGCGCAGATGTAATAACAGTTATTGTTCATGCCCATTGCACCGTGTTGAGTGCTTTTGCAGCGCTATTGAAAGTACCGTCGCGTGCATCAGATTATCGGCTTTGGATTACGCGTCTTTGTATACAACAGTCAGATTGGATTTTCTCGAGTAATTTAGAGATTTGTTTTTGATATCATATATCATCATTATGCCTCCCCATCGCATTGGATTGGTTCGACAACTCACTGATAGTGCTTATTTACTTCAGCAAAATTACAAATTCATGAAATGATATTGGTATCAATGGAAAAAGGGTGAAATTTCCTACAAATCTCATGTACAATGTTTGTTTATACAACATACGAATGAGAAGTTATAGTGGATCAAACATAGTAAAGATTTTAAAAACACGCACTTGAACCAACCCTAAAATTAACTTGGCACGCAGGCGCTTTGTTGCTGGCACAATAGAGATTAGCACTGTGGCACTGGGTGCATTGTATGGGTGGCAGCTTAAGAGTTAAGCATCTGAATAAATTAACATAATGATACTGATTGCAATCATGATATATCCTGATTTCTCATAACTTTCTGTGCAAAATACTGATCTACTTTTGCAATATACAAGGATATGATTGTCTCCTCATGCAATTGGATACAATTGCACAAATGAGGCTTTAATATACAAGTAAAGATGCACAATCATTTGTTAAAAATACTACAACTTCTCTACTTTCAAACTGGGTTTCTTTTTTTTTTTATAACCTGTTGAATTTAGAGCTTTTCTTTTAAACTCTTCTCTTTAAATCACTTTTTACAATTCTTCATATTTCTTTCTGAAAATTACAGATTTTTTTCAAGAACAGAAACTGAAGAAAATAAATAAAAAGAAACTAAAGCAAACCTTTTCGCCTGATCTAATGAGATAACCTGTTACCATGGCATGACTGATAATTCTGCAAATAATACTAGGCTATCACCATCATTTCACATATGAACAAAAAGAAAAAAAAGAGTTGGATGTTATCTCTTCTCTCTTCTTTTAACCCAAAACTATACAAAATCCAACAGATGATAAGATAATCTTTGTAGGACAAACATTTAAATAAGCTATCCAAAATTGTGTGCTCAGTCCATATTTGATGTATGCTCACATGAAAACTGCTGACACGAACAAAAACACTGAACATGAAAAAGGTACCAGGTACATATAATAATACATAAAGCATTATTGACAATAAATTTCGATGGTACATAATGGTACAGTAACATCACAATGCAGCACCCTTTTTTCCCTCCAAAATAGCCCAACAATAGTAAAATTCTTTGAGAAAACACAATAATGATTGCTTTTTGGCAATTTAAGAAAAATGAGTGGGAATGACATTGAAAATGTAATTGTCCTTTGACATATATTGAATATGACAACTTGGTACTTCATAACATTCAAAATAATAAGATTTATGTATACTGGAATGTCATTGCATTACAATATTTTGCAGAAAGTACACATAGCTCCTTAATTAATGTATATTTTTACCTTACTATTTCTTTAACTCTTAAAGTGCCATAGGTGGTCTTAACTAACTAAATTTATATTTTGGCATATCTGTATTTATGATCGTTGCCTACGAAACAGAAGAATTTTTTCTCCTGAACTTCACCTGTGAAGTTTGATATCAATCTATTGCCATGGAAATTAATAACAAAACTATGAATCAAGTTTAAGTTGTGATACCCGTTTGTAAGCTTGGTGGTACTGTAAGATGTATCATTCTTTAAAGTGACAGTTAACACTTTGAAATGATATCACTGGTTTGGGGGGGGGGGGATTACATTTGACATTCAGAGAGGTACTATTCTAGTAATAACTCTGATATATATCTCTACTTGACTCAACAACAACAAAAACAAATCAGCCTTGTTCAAGATGAGTCAAGAGAAACAAATAGGGACAGAGAAACATATTATGACAGACAGTGAGAGAGAGAGAGAGACAGACACACATAAAACTACCCACACACACAAAGACAGACAGAAAAACCATTCAGCTTACACCTACAAGCCTCAAGCTAATATTCCACTTTCCTCTATCCGTCAGCCTCTTGCTCGTCACCACCACGTCTACTTTATCTCCAGGTCCTAACACCTTTCCCTTCAAGATATGATGTAACATGTTATTCCTATGGCACAAGCCTTTGTCTTTTACACCAATGTCCACAAAAACGCCAAAGTGTACTGCATTGGTGACGCGTCCAGTGAGTTGCATACCTGGGATGATCTGATCTATCGACATGATGTCCTGCTTGAAGAGTGGCTTATCAAATTCTATAATGCAGCAAGTTTTTGGATAGAAGAAAAGTAAAGGGAATGAGTCTTCTCAATATGGATGATTCAAACAGACACAATATTTACTTGAGATGTTAAATGGTGGTAGCCTTTGCTTTCAAACATTTTTTGTTGTTACAAAACGACTAAATGAAGCCTAGTAAAACATATACATGTAGTACAAGAAACAAAATCGTTCCAATTTATCATCAAGAAATCCTGAATCTTTAACAATCATTTATGACACATGATTTTCAAATTGTGAATATGATACCTTGAGTTATTTCTCACTATGCCTATGGTAAACTTAGAACCAGTCCTAAATTGTTCACATTATTCTGAAGATTTCCATTCCATTGAGACCTACACATGAATACTTGAGTACAACTAGACTTACCAACTCGAATGTCATAGTTTGTTGGTTGTTTGAGTCCATTGATGATTAAGTCTAACGTGGGCTCACCTACCCCAATGCATCCTGCTAGTGAAGCATTACCTGGTAGAAGCAAGAGTTTAAAGGCATTGTTAATTAACAATGTTAAATCTGAGATACACATGTTATCAGTGTCTGTGATATGGTGTAATATTGAAGCCCTAACAAAATTGTGCTTCAAAATGAAGATGAAGTGCCTCAAAAAAGTAAAAATCTTCGAGTGATTGGTTTTACCATAATCATTTTCCCCAATAGACCGTAGTGTTATGAAAACCGTATGGCAAACGCAAAATTTCATTTTGATTTCCAACCATAAATATCTTGATAATCAGACAGGCGATCGGCTTGTAAAAGTCATGGGATTCCTGAATGACGTAAAGGTTTATAATTATGATTGCAGCATGAGCTCAATCAAGGATTTTGTTTAAGGATCTGAGACAAAGTTACTGGATCCCTTTAACGGAACAGACATCTTGCATTTCAAATTGAACTTTAAACAAATTAAAAAATCAACATGCTACTAGGATAAATATATCACTTGTGAAAGAATCTTCACTCACTAAAAATTTGATCCATTTCAGTTCTGCTTCCCTAAAACTTGACTCTTTATACATGTACAATGTTTTTAAGTTTTGAAATCTCTATCACCTTTCAAAATTGATGCCTGTATAAAGATATTTTGAAATTCCAAATCTGATTTTTCAGTTATCTGAAAATAAGGTCAAATATCAACTCATTGTAATGTAGACAATGTACAAATAATAACTTGTAGTGTCAAGAGCATGATCAAAGTAAATGTTATAGTTGTATCTAACCATGAATTGTCTCAAGTACAAAGCATGGATACACATAAAATATTCATATCATTTATCATGTTAAGAATTGAATAATTTAGTAATGATTGCAGATATTTTAACCAGTTACTAAAACTTGAGATACATTCTCTTCATCACCATCAATAATGGTGATCTTCACATGACTAATGTTATAACATTTCCTTTATGACCAAGAAACATATATGTTGCCAGTATCTTACCTCTCGACTTAATCAGATTGTCCAGTTTACCCCTGATGCTTTCACTGCCGATATCTCTGCCACTTGCAAAGGCCATCTTCAACAGCCTAGGAAATAGCAATAATAATAATAATAAATACTTATAAAGCTCACTTATCTAATAACTTAATCAAGGCGCTATACAAAACAAAATACACAAATTTATCTCCAGAATTTTAACAACATAACATCATTTGTAACTCTGAGTACACAAAAGCTTTTTAACAAATTAAACATGTTTCTGAAAGTTTTCTAGGATTTGAATGTTTCGAAGGTCACTTGGCAGCTTGTTTCATAGGACTGGTGCAACATACACAAATGCATGATCCCCATGATGGGTGATTCAGGTTCTGGGGACTTCTAGGATGGTAGAGGCAGAAGAACAGAGTGAGTAATGGGATTGCTTTAGGAATGGAAACAAAACATGCAACACATTACGAGGACTTTGTACTGTAGGCAGATGAGAGCATTCATATACTAATCAAGAATTGAAAGGAGATTTATTGTGAATAATCTACACTTAAGAATTCTGCAATTTCTTCCTTGTCAGAAACTCCTGTTACATGATCTAACTAACTCTAAACTAATTAACAACCAACAACATCTAGGTCTTTCAGGATAGTGTATTTTTTTGTTTTGTCTATTTTCAGTCTGGTGTCTGTTTCATTGGTGTAAAAGGAGTTTATAACAATTGCTGTGTGAGATATCATCTTTCACACTAGAAGGCCATGTGTCTGGTGTCTGTTTCATTGGTGTAAAAGGAGTATATAACAATTGCTGTGTGAGATATCATCCTTCACACTACAAGGCCATGTGTCTGGTGTCTGTTTCATTGGTGTAAAAGGAGTATTTAACAATTGCTGTGTGAGATATCATCCTTCACACTAGAAGGCCATGTGTCTGGTGTCTGTTTCATTGGTGTAAAAGGAGTTTATAACAATTGCTGTGTGAGATATCATCTTTCACACTAGAAGGCCGTGTGTCTGGTGTCTGTTTCATTGGTGTATAAGGAGTATATAACAATTACTGTGTGAGATATCATCATTCACACTACAAGGCCATGTGTCTGGTGTCTTCTTCATTGGTGTAAAAGGAGTATATAACAATTGCTGTGTGAGATGTCATCCTTCACACTACAAGGCCATGTGTCTGGTGTCTGTTTCATTATTGTATAAGGAGTATATGACAATTACTGTGTGAGATATCATCCTTCACACTACAAGGCCATGTGTCTGGTGTCTGTTTCATTGGTGTAAAAGGAGTATATAACAATTACCGTGTGAGATATCATCCTTCACACTACAAGGCCATGTGTCTGGTGTCTGTTTCATTGGTGTAAAAGGAGTATATAACAATTGCTGTGTGAGATATCATTCTTCACACTACAAGGAAATGTGTCTGGTGTCTGTTTCATTGGTGTAAAAGGAGTAGGTATATAACAGTTGCTGTGTGAGATATAATTCTTCACACTACAAGGACATGTGTCTGGTGTCTGTTTCATTGGTGTAAAAGGAGTATATAACAATTGCTGTGTGAGATATCATCCTTCACACTACAAGGCCATGTGTCTGGTGTCTGTTTCATTGGTGTAAAAGGAGTATTTAACAATTGCTGTGTGAGATATCATCCTTTACACTACAAGGCCATGTGTCTGGTGTCTGTTTCATTGGTGTAAAAGGAGTATATAACAATTGCTGTGTGAGATATCATCTTTTACACTACAAGGCCATGTGTCTGGTGTCTGTTTCATTGGTGTAAAAGGAGTATATAACAATTGCTGTGTGAGATATCATCCTTCACACTACAAGGCCATGTGTCTGGTGTCTGTTTCATTGGTGTAAAAGGAGTATATAACAATTGCTGTGTGAGATATCATCTTTTACACTACAAGGCCATGTGTCTGGTGTCTGTTTCATTGGTGTGAAAGGAGTATATAACAATTGCTGTGTGAGATATCATCCTTCACACTACAAGGCCATGTGTCTGGTGTCTGTTTCATTGGTGTAAAAGGAGTATATAACAATTGCTGTGTGAGATATCATCTTTTACACTACAAGGCCATGTGTCTAGTGTCTGTTTCATTGGTGTAAAAGGAGTATATAACAATTGCTGTGTCAGATATCATCCTTCACACTACAAGGCCATGTGTCTGGTGTCTGTTTCATTGGTGTAAAAGGAGTATATAACAATTGCTGTGTGAGATATCATCTTTTACACTACAAGGCCATGTGTCTGGTGTCTGTTTCATTGGTGTAAAAGGAGTATATAACAATTGCTGTGTCAGATATCATCCTTCACACTACAAGGCCATGTGTCTGGTGTCTGTTTCATTGGTGTGAAAGGAGTATATAACAATTGCTGTGTGAGATATCATCTTTTACACTACAAGGCCATGTGTCTGGTGTCTGTTTCATTGGTGTAAAAGGACTATATAACAATTGCTGTGTCAGATATCATCCTTCACACTACAAGGACATGTGTCTTCATCTTCATGTATGATTTTCTCAAGACTGTTCCCTTTTAAGATCAGACTTTATGATTGATATACGGATTAGGTCCCCTGTGAGCTCTCTTCATGGTATCAAATCTCAAAGAGAAGCATTTAGAATTTATCACACCACTTTTAGTTACAAACTTCAAATACAGATGGCAACTGATAGCACCCTAGGATTGACTTACTGCCTTGTTTCTTCATACGCTTCTGGATGTATCCATGTAGAATCAAGAGGTTCTTGTTCATCGGATTTCTTTCTTCTCTTTATAGATGGACCTGCAGTAGTCTTGGCTCGTTTTCTTTTTAATGGTTTCACATCCACTTCATCTTCACTGAAAAATGATTGGTTAAAAATATTTTCTCAATTATCGAATTTGCAAATACTTGTCAAATATTCTAAAGTGCACTTGAAACAGAAAAATCATTTTAAAACATAAATTCATTACAGCACATACATAACATAACATTTCTCAAAATGAATAAAAGAAATATATTTATTCCTTCTTTATGTCAGATTGATAACAAAAGGTTTCCCCATGTTACTTATTATATAGTTTCAATGTATTACCAATATGTGGTAAAAGACAGAATATTCTGATTTAAAAAGCCCCCTTTTCAAATTTTTAAACAGTGGACAAAATGTAAATTTTTGACTCATCACTCCAGGTATTCATTATCTCATGATACAAATAAACATTTGAACCCATGACCTACATGAACTGGAAGGTCCCTGTGGGAATGAAATAATTATAAGTCTAAAGAATACCGGTAAGTCTGACATTTTTAAAGTATATAATACAATAAATAACTCATGATATCCTACCTAGTCGATATGACTATTACTTCATCTGAGTTTGTATCCTCAGCACCACCAGTGGGATTGATTCTCACAAACCCAGCACACTGTTTGAAGGTCTTAGGTCCTAGGCCTTTCACATCTAGCAGCATCTGACGATTGATGAATGCTCCAAACCTCTGACGATGAGATATTATCTTCTTAGCAAGACATGCAGATATGCCTGATACCCATCTGCCAACATCAAGGTAGAGAAATAGTGATTTTAAAATTCTAGTAGGAGTGGTATATGTTCAAGCTGCAAGACATCTTATTAATTCTCCTTTCCCAAGAGAAAAACTAACTATATGGTGCTCTAATAAGTTTGGTCAAATACAAAAAGGGATGAGTATAACAACAAATTAAACCTAGTTAGGCTTACAGATTAAACAAAAATCTATTTGTCATATACATGTATCTAGTAGTGTCATAGTTCAGTTGTGGGTCCCAAAACCAAGACCAAGAGCAAAACCTTTTGTAGCATTAATTTAGCAATAGGTGACAGTTTTCAGGGACAAGACCCAAGACCAAACATCAATATCAAATCTGATACACACCTTTACATGCTTTACATCTCTTTCCCTGCTTGGCTAAAGCCAGAAGACTCGCAATGATTAGCTCATATCAGCCAGACGAGTAACTGAGAATGATTTAGTATGACATGTAGCAAGACAATTGATACCATGAAAAGATAATGTTTGACTCACTTGAGCAGAACTTCTGAACATATGTTGAGATCCACTCCAACAAAACTGACACTTTCCTCTACCACATCTCCTAATGCTGCCTTCAGTAATCTTTCTGGTACATCATGCTGAAAGAGTAAAATAGAACCATTGGCACACAATTACATAATTACAGGATTTCCTCTTAAGAAATATTATCAAAGGTAACAAAGAAAGAGCCAAAGAGCCCAATTGCTTCAAACAAAATACTTTCTATTCAACTCATATTACTCTTGAGAAATATAACAACAACATGTCACCAATCAACTTACAGTAATCCTTTGCAACATTGCGATCTATTTAAATAAAATAAACATGTATGTGATATTCAAAATAAATTAACATTGATTCAATGACTGATGAAAAAAGTGAAAATGTTACCTGGTACATGCCGACACCAATGTGTTTGGGGTCAATCTTGACAAGTTCAGCTAGGGGGTCCTGAAGTCTTCTAGCAATTGATACTAAAGTAAACACAAAATAATTTCACATGTGGTTTACTTTCATCAGAACACACTTCATATAAAATCATGGTATTTATACATGAAATTGAAATACTGTATCAACTTATATCACCATCCGTCTTCACCAGCCGGCATCAATCAAACAAAATCATAATATACACATATTTTGGTTGATTTCTCAAGACCATTTCTCCTTTAATGTTAAGAGATAATATAATAATAATAATATTGGATTCTTATATCGACCTTGCAAGGTCCTCAAGGCGCTCCAACATTACCTGGCTATGCTAGGCTGCCGATTTTGATGCTCACAGCATTTACAGAATTCCTTACTACCGGTACCCATTTATCACCTGGGTGGAGAGTGGCAAGTGTAGATTAATGTCTTGCCAAAGGACATTAGTGCCGCGGCGGGACTCGAACAGCGGACCCTGTGATTCACAGTCCGACGACTTATCCACTACGCCACAACAGAGATACCATTTTAATATGCTGTGAGTTTGCTTCCACAGGTACATTGTAGACATGTAGTTTAATATTTCTATTTCCAATCTTCTTTTGAACGAGGCAGAATGTTACTTTCTTTTTATATCAATGCAACATGTAGAAGCCATAAATTCTTCTTGTAAATTGCTTTTGACTGATTAGCATTGTAAAGAAGTTTAGACCCATAAAAGATATGTACCTGCACTCCTAATGTTCGGATCTAAGTTTGGCATCTCTTTCTCAGCTTCAGTTGACACACTGTAGATTGAAGCTCCATCTTCATTCACAATGCTATCACAAGGAAAGTACAAAGAGATGTGTTTTCTTTAGTGTAAAGGTAACTCTTAAATCTCTACAAGGTCATATTAGAGGATAAATGATGATGAACAGTTTTAAGAACAAATTGTAAATGGTGTTTTTTTCTTCAAATTAAACCAGTAGGAAAAACACATGCATACAAATATTTCTAACTGTATTACGGCATGAGGGGTTTATGCGGTTGCATTGTGAAAGAAAATTTGTGGAATCGATCAGAAAAGGTTGATCATCAAGCATTGGTGTGTACTGCAAGGTTCTGGAACCATCAAAATGACAAGAAATTTGGCCCAGTCTTGGTAAAGTTACAAGCACTGTACACAGAAAGATGTATATGGGACTACGCAACACGTGCGCGATATCTATCAGGTCCAAATAGATATAATATTTTACCAAGTATATCAATTAGTAGGCGGTTTCTCTGGAAATTGGAATGATCACGTATTAGTCAAAACATATTCTTCCACATGATTGTTAATAAAAGCTTCCATTTCATTTTTTGAGAGGGGGGTATTTCCAAAAGTGGTCTTTACCTTTAAATAATCTAACGGATCATGCACATTGACCACCACACAAACTCAGATAATTCCAAAATATGAAAAAGACATCTGTACTGCTACACTTAGACCATACTTGGCTGGTTTATTTAATTGCATATTCATGAAATGCATTCATAACAAATGTTTCAGACAAATGTATGAATGATGAAAGGAAAGAGTCTGTTATTGAGATGGAACTTTCTTTCTCTTATGAACTTGAAAAACAAAACAGTGGAAAGTATAAAGATACAATGAAACTAGTTTATCTTCTTGGTAGAGTCCAAATTTCTTTGAAGCATTAAAATAAAAGCTGTAAAAAGCTCTTAGTCTTGACTTGATGCTGATTCTTACCAATATTGGACGTGAAGTGGTTGTAATGAACCAGATCTGATGACCTCTGAAAAAAACTCCTCAGTTTGACGACATGCTGTTCCATTGCCTATGCCAATGGTTTCACACCTGGTGGAGAGAAAACATTATGTGCAACATCTATAATTATGTATTTGAGAGAGTGATATTAGATTATCAAGAATTTTGAGTGAACAGTCTTTCTTAGTGCCAAATTTTGTCCAAAAAAAGATTAAAGCAACAATATTTTATCTTATACAGGTTCACACGAATAGCATTAAATCCTTTCATTTACTAGTATAGAATTCACAGGAGATTCTTTTCAGGGCTTCTACAAATAATACTTACTGGTACATAATTACTGTTTTTATACCATGCATTCAAACAAAATTAATAATGAAATTGTGGCTTTTGCTTCAAAAATACATGGTGCTTAAGTGTAGTAAGCTAATAAAAAAAAAAATTGCTTTTAATACACTTCATATGTCTATAGTGCATGCCTTCTATAGCTCTGTATTCTCAAGAAAAACAAGAGGCCACACATTCCACCTGTCTACAAAAACAATCCCCATGGTCATCAAAAGCAGCAAGAGCAGAGCTGCCAACCCAAACTCAACAAAATTCCTGTTCTTTTCCCCCCAAAAAAATCCTATTTTCAAAACAAAAATCCTTTGTTTGATCGACAAGTTCTTTCTTTTTGTTAGACTGTGTTCGTTGACATTTTGAAGAATTATGCATGAGTACATTTTACAAACAATTTGTTGAATATGCAAGAGTTTGTCTTGAATAATCATTCAATGAACCACTGAGTGGCATGTAAATGTATTTGTATGGACCATTGGTTGAATATGCATCATTTCTTCATGACTGGTGTGTTCGATGAGCTGATGAACACCCCCAAATTGCAGATGTGAGATGCTTGTAGGATACTTTACAGGAGAGAATGGTCAAGAAAATGGCACACACACACAAAATACACAAACACTTTCAAATTTTCAGATTTTGTTTGTGTGTGTGTGTTTGTTTGTGGAAAATCATATTTTATTGAGGAAAATCGTACTGTCGTCATTACTTTGTACAAAATTGTACAACATAGGATAAAATTGTACTGGTTGGCAGCTCTGCAAGAGTAAATAGTTAAACTTAAGGTCTATTATTTTGTATGACATCACACAAGAGGTCATCAAAGTTACCTTTGTATCAAGCTTATTCAATATCCTTATTCAATATCCCATGTGCTTATTTACTGGCAGGTAAAGTGAGATATATCTTACTTGAATGTCTGGATGAGGTCAATCACTTTGTTTCTCTCATAGTATTTGTTGCCTGTATGCATTAAGCTCACACTAGTTGTTAAGATCTCCCCTAGATCAAGAGATGAAGGGAAGAGAACATGAACAAATCACAGTTTGCTTTATCATATAACTGCTACACAAATAGATTCCTTAAGGATAGCATTAGTTTGAAACGTTATCAATACGTAAATGCTTTGCGATAAACACAACAATGTGTGAAGCTTTTTTTCCTTCCAGTTTGCCATAATTATACTGGAGTTAAAACACATCATAAAGTAACAATTCTCAGAAAAAGTTCAACCCCCAAAATGCATATGAAATTGCTTCCAAAAGAAAAATCAAGAGTCTCCACTTTTAGGTCTTCCAAAAATAACTCTGAATGAGCTATGTCTCTAAATTGCAAAGTGAGCTTGTTTGCAACTGTACACCAATATAAAGCTTGTTAATTGTACACAACATACATACATTTCACATATTCCATACATGACTTCAGGTAAATAATCAGAGATTTCACTGTACCTGTGGCTGATATCATGGCTAGCTTGCAGCCATTCTTGAATCCAGGGTCAACACCCAGGATGACCCGACCTTTGACCGGGGGTGTGAGGAGTAGACGATGAAGATTTTGGGTGAACACTTCTATGGATGCCTTCTCTGCTGTCTTATTCAATGTGGACCTGCATCAAAGGAGACAAAATCAAAATCCACACATGTGTAAGCATTCATATGACTGTCATGTTAGCAAAATAAAGGTTATCAATCCTTGAGTTTTATCACGCAAGTTGTGTCCTTCGTTTGAAATGCAGCAACTTTTCTTTACATGGCTAAGCAAAGTCAATTTCATCTATTGACCAAAGTTACAACAAATCCATCAGATGACATTGCCATTATAGCTCAGTATGAGGAAGTACCACTATTCTCTGTGTTTATCATCTTGTGTAGAAAGGCTATGCTAATGTTCAGTGGCCAACTCTATCAAATAAAGGTTAGAGAAATATAAAACACTTTGGGAATGCAGGAAATTTTGCATTTTTGTATGAACATCACCTCTGTGTAAATAACATCATAATTCTTGAATACAATCAATGCTCAATGGCTAGCAACATTTAAACTTATAAAAGAAGTAGTTTGTGACTCTCCTGCTTCTTACCATAAAGTCATATATCCTCTGTAAATATGATGAGAATGATTTTCTTTACCTTATCTCTCTGAGGATCATGGGTGACATGAGGCGACTATATGCATCATCTACTGCCATACACATGATTTTACTGGAGTAGGAGTTGGGTTGTGTATGGGAGCACCATTTTACTTTACACCAGTTGATGAACTGGTTTGAGAGCCTATCTGGTAGAGTGACCTTAACGGTTAAGGCTTTAAACTCTTCGCCACGATTTATGGCCAACACCTGAAAATATGATGTGAAAGAAGATACAAGCACACCTAACAGTCATACATAACATAAATTCATTTCAAATTAAACAACCACTTTGAACAACTGAATAGTCTACCTTCACTAACATTTTAAAGGCCTTAAAAGAAGAAAAAAATAATTTCACTTCTTCATTCCTCTGAACCATTCAATAGAGTTTTTCCTCTCTTTTTTAGAAGTCAAATGCATTTTTCCCCCTTTTAATCAAAGTTAAAGATGAACTTGAGTTCTGGTTAAAAAAAGAAAATGAATTCTCACAGAATCTAACGAAACTTACACTGAATGTTCAAGATAAATGTCATGTGCCAAACAATTTTGGAAGAAAATGTATACTGGCTGAGTAATGAGCATAGAATGATAAGGAAATCAGGGTAGTACTAGCCCCGACACCATGTGTGTTGTCCCATATACATCTTTCTGTGTAAGTGATTGTTACTTTACCAAGACTCTGCCAAATTTATGATGATTTTGATGACTCCAGAACCTTGCATTACACACCATTACTTACATGCTATATGATCAACTTTTCTGATCCATTCCACACCTTTTCTTTCACAATGCAATCGCATTACCAGAACTCAAGTTCATCTTTAAGATAGATACCTTTTGTAAAATATCACTTCTTGTATAAACTGTGACTACTGGTAATTGTCTAATTGACATCAGACTTTCTACTCTTTCTTCTTTGATTTGTACATAATACCTTTGTTTTAACTACATCATCTACAGCATTGGACTTATACATGATAATCATACTTGTGTGTTTCTATTCCTCTTTCAGGAGTTTCAATGTCTAGAGATTTGATCTAAAAATATAAATTTCAACTTAAAGTAATATTTCTTTTGTATACCTGATGTGGTTTTATGGTTATTATGGAAAACTTTCCATCAAAGTACATCTGGAATTTTTCAAAGTCAACTTGCTGGTCCTTCTTAGTCTTTTTCCTGGCCTGCCCAGCCTTGCTTACACTCAAGAGGATCTGATGTTTCATATCTTTTACACTGTAGATGAGAATTAATAACAAGATATAAGACGAGAATGTCTTTTACACTGTAGATGAGAATTAATAACAAGATATAAGACGAGAATGTCTTTTACACTGTAGATGAGAATTAATTACAAGATATAAGACGAGAATGTCTTTTACACTGTAGATGAGAATTAATAACAAGATATAAGACGAGAATGTCTTTTACACTGTAGATGAGAATTAATTACAAGATATAAGACGAGAATGTCTTTTACACTGTAGATGAGAATTAATTACAAGATATAAGACGAGAATATCTTTTACACTGTAGATGAGAATTAATTACAAGATATAAGACAAGAATATCTTTTACACTGTAGATGAGAATTAATTACAAGATATAAGACGAGAATATCTTTTACACTGTAGATGAGAATTAATTACAAGATATAAGACGAGAATGTCTTTTACACTGTAGATGAGAATTAATTACAAGATATAAGACGAGAATGTCTTTTACACTGTAGATGAGAATTAATTACAAGATATAAGACGAGAATATCTTTTACACTGTAGATGAGAATTAATTACAAGATATAAGACGAGAATGTCTTTTACACTGTAGATGAGAATTAATTACAAGATATAAGACGAGAATGTCTTTTACACTGTAGATGAGAATTAATTACAAGATATAAGACGAGAATGTCTTTTACACTGTAGATGAGAATTAATTACAAGATATAAGACGAGAATGTGTTTTACACTGTAGATGAGAATTAATTACAAGATATAAGACGAGAATGTCTTTTACACTGTAGATGAGAAGAGACGAGAATGTGTTGCTCTGAGCCAATATTTAAGACATTTTCCTGATCCTGATATAAAAATTGAGGACACTGCAGAATAAATACATTTTTGAAATCATAAAATGAAAGAAAAAAGAAGAAAGAATAGGAAACGGGAAGGGTAATGTAAAAAGAAGTCGATAAGGCCCACTCCTACACCCTCCCCTCATCTTATGCTTTTTTTTTATCTTGCGTATAATTCACCTACCATTAGTAAGGAAACACTACAAGTTACATCATATCCTTAAACTGCTGAACATCTAAAGAAACAATCAGTTTGAACACCTCTTTTATACATTCTATCATTCTAAAGTAATACAAAGAAATGCAAATCATAAATAAATGAGCTTCAAATCTCACCAAGATCTGAGATAGTCCACTGTTGTCTTATCCTTAGACACTACCTCTGCTATGATATGCTGCACTCCCTTCTCCACCTCAGCAGCTGTCCTACAACCTAAATACACAAAGTATTTCAGGTTTCAAATAGAGCATGATGGTAAGATCATATCTTTCATGTCTGGAATTTGCTGCAGGCTTTATTTGGTCAGAGATATAATGATAGGGTTAAGGTAAAGATTAGGTAGAGTCTTAAGTCCAGGGTTGCGGATATGAATTTGTTAGTTTAGGAAACTGTCCTATGAGAGCATATGTGATAGGACCTATGTTATAGGAAATCACCCTTTCCAAAAAGAATTGACATTCAAATCTAGAATTCTTTTTCATCAGAACACAATTTCTTGTTACGTATAGAGCTATATAACATTGATAAAAAAACTTAAGTGTACGAAACTCATCAATATCAAATCTTCTACTTATGACAAAGCAAAATGATGCTAACTTGGTTTGTGACTGTCTTGTGCTATTGTTATTCACCTTCTGTGTCAGGATGAATGAAGCTCTGTATGTTGAATAGACCTGCTGTCTCTCCTAGAAGCTTCTCTGCGGCGGGCTCCAAACCAGTTCTTCTTGCTCTCTCTGCCAATGTGGTCTTACTTCCAGCCTTGAATGGAGCAAACTTGAAATAAAAACCAAACACATGCATAAAGTATTGTATTGTTAACACTAATCAAATTAAATTATAATCTATTATACATACAAAATCTCTTTATTATATATTCAGTAGCTAGCTACTAGTTTCAACATGATCTAGTGACAATACCAATGAGAAATGATAACAGTTAGAGAATAGGATAAAATAATAATTCAGAAAATATGCTTACATGAAGAGACTTCTTATGAGCTTAAAATGTTCATACTTTTTAAAGACATCTTAATCTGCAAACAATTCTAATGAGATGTAAATTGCCATCCTTTTATTAATTGGAGAGCAATTACATGTAGATGTATAGTGATAATGACAAAATGATAAGAGTAAAGCAGATAGAGTTACTTCTACATACCAGTTGTTCAAGCTCTATCATGCTGTGTGAGTTGCAGAAGGATTCTCTTAGTTCCTTGGTCAGTTTCTTCTCCTTTCCAAGTTTTCCCAGGTGAGACTTAGTTTTCTCTTGGACAACCCTTGTATTCAGAGAGAATATATCACAATAAATCAATATACTAAAAATATTCAATAATATGTGACATCTTAATTGATAAAATCAAGAGGTCATAATTCATAGTGTTCATGCTTCAGATTCTAAGATATTTGTGTTGCAGAACAACTTAATCTAGGCAATGATACAACAAAATCAGGTATAGATCAGAACTGGTATTACTTCTCATACTTCTTACTTCTCAAACTAAAAATAAGTCTTTGCACTTTTAAGATAGATGACAACAACGGTTTAAAAAATTAAACTTTTTCCTTGGATATTTACAACAATGAAGGTACAGTTTATCAATTAATAGCAAACATTGATATACATACTTGAGTTCTTCCAGTGATGATTTGATCTCTCTGATAACAGCTGCCTCCATGTTGCCTGTCTGTTCCTTCCGATAGCGAGCAATAAAAGGCACAGTACATTCCTCTTCAAGGAGCTTCACTACATTTTCCACAATTCTCGGTTGGACGGGGTTACCATTGCTCCTGTGAATGGAACATGGACCGAAAGGAATTCAACAGAAGGTGTATATAGGGCCATTACAATGTCAATACAGTTTCTGACACTGATTACTGAGTCAATTCCAACCTTCATAGCAGATTCTAAAAATATGACAGATGAAAGAGAAGAATCAGTAAACAAATCTGAAACTCAGTTTAACACAAACTCAATAAACAAATCAAACAACAAACTACATGTAGATAGATGGCAAATGAATTTACAAGAAATCATACAAGCCTTATCCACCCGCTGTCACAAGTTACTTAGTATTGGGGAAAAGTTTTTACTAGGGTTAGGTCATAGGTGTTGCAGTTGTTTTATCTCATGAATTTACTTTTTTCAGCTGGTGTTGATTTGAAAAGTTGCTACAAATTCACTAAATCAACCCATCATGAAATCTTCAATAACTAGAATGAGTGAAGAATTAAATTACCTGATTCCTGATTCATTAAGCTGATCACATATGACATTAGGAGGATGCCAGGGAGGCCCATCATAGAAAGACAGTTCATTCAGGTCTTCCTCATCGGATGAAACATTATCACCGAGTGAACATGGTGTGAGCGATATTCTCAGAGATCTTCTCTTTGACTTTGCCATCTCATGCTAAGCTAAGCAATCCCTAAGAAAATAAAAGGAAGATGTGCATAGATGATCTTTTTAAAATCTAGATAAAAATAGTTAGATTGTGATTTGTTAGATTTACATAATAAAGACGCACTCACTCACGCATGGTACATGTTCAGTTCTATCTAGACTCTAGTCAGTATACTGTACATGTATGTAGTCTACAGACAGTCTAATCTACTTTCAGTTTGACTTGTGAGTGGAATTATTTAATTCATAAAAACTCTAAAAAAAGTAAAAGTAAATTTCAGGTATAATAATAATAATACTAATAATAGCTCGTTCTTATATAGCGCTTTTCAGGACTGGAGGCCCTCTCAAAGCGCTTTACAGATAAGTATATTATTACCCCAGTCATTGGATTCAGGCTTACCCGCACACAATGTATGCACATTCTCCACTCCCTGGGGAGCATTCCAGCCAGGCGTCATTTTTACAAGCGCACACTTGCTAATCTAACCACATTAGCTTTCGCATCCTACCGGGTACCCATTTAACACCTGGGTGGAGAGTGGCAAATGTAGATCAATGTCTTGCCAAAGGACATTAGTGCTGCGGCGGGACTTGAACCACGGACCTTGTGATCCACAGTCCGGTGACATACACTGTATCCACTAGACCACGACACCTCTAATACGACTAGGCCTATATATGGACGATGCGACTGCAGCAATCACGTGTGTGCAACATACATGAAAACCATGAGTGGGGAGAACTTTGGTCTGTTTCGTGAACGCTGACCTAGACCGAAGTTTCTGTCTCTTTCTGGAACTGGATCTGGATGTGGATGTGTACGATGCAGGGCCCTTCTGGGCATAAACGCATCAGTAGAGAGAGAGAGGGCACGGGGGTACTTAGAAGGCTCTGTCAATGGCCTTCCTTCCTTCTTTCGTTCGTTAGCCTCTTATTTGGGTAGGGTCGGCTCCTACCCAAATCAGAGGAGCCGACCCTACCCAAATCAGGGGCTCACGAACGAAAGAGACAGAAACTTCGGTCTAACGCTGGCCATGTCGAAATTAAGTCGCTGACTACCGTTATTCAAGCTCATTTGCTGGTAACTCCAGGAAGCTCTGATACCTGCGCCAGTGTCAGAGCTTCCTGGAGTTAATTTATGTGCAGTTATCCAAAAAAAGATGTAGATTCTAGGGTCTAGAAGGCGTTAACCAGTATTTGCCAAGCTACACTTCTTAACTGGAGTTTACACATGTTTGTTCGTGTACGTGTGCAAGTGTGCCACCGACTAGACCGAAAGCTTCAGTCTCTATAATCGTCGGTTGTTCCACTGAGACTACGTCTGGCTCCACTAGACCTCGGTTATAGGGACTGAATGACTGCCTATGCCAGCCCGTGTTGAAGTTATCACGGCTAGATTTTAGCCGTTAGGCCCCTCCCACAAACATGACAAACTTGCCACGGCCGTATTGTTATGCCCCCAAAATCCCCCAAAATGTCATTTTACCTCGTTCATATCCATTTTTAAATTAGGCCTAGGCTATAATATATCGGTTCCACTTACTATCTTGATTGATATAATCCGTTTAATGGTCCCTTTTAAGGAAATTATGGGTCAAAATCGACATCCATGTTGAAAATCTTGCAAGCCGTGTTAAACTCTCGCTGCCGTCAATCTTATCCCTTCTAGTCTACGCCGAAGGCAAAATGATTATGAAGGAAAAACTGTGATAACGCCATTACGAACGTGTAGATGGCGCACAGTTTTTCCTTCATAATCATTTTGCCTTCGGCGTAGACTAGAAGGGATAAGATTGACGGCAGCGAGAGTTTAACACGGCTTGCAAGATTTTCAACATGGATGTCGATTTTGACCCATAATTTCCTTAAAAGGGACCATTAAACGGATTATATCAATCAAGTTAGTAAGTGGAACCGATATATTATAGCCTAGGCCTAATTTAAAAATGGATATGAACGAGGTAAAATGACATTTTGGGGGATTTTGGGGGCATAACAATACGGCCGTGGCAAGTTTGTCATGTTTGTGGGAGGGGCCTAACGGCTAAAATCTAGCCGTGATAACTTCAACACGGGCTGGCATAGGCAGTCATTCAGTCCCTATAACCGAGGTCTAGTGGAGCCAGACGTAGTCTCAGTGGAACAACCGACGATTATAGAGACTGAAGCTTTCGGTCTAGCCACCGACCAGCTGACGGGACCCTGGCCTGCCGGCGGGTCGGGGGGCACGCGCTTGGCCATCCGCTATTCCGATACGTAGCGAAAAATTTGAATATCGCGCTGAAAAAGAGAAGAGAAGTTGAGGTCTAATACGCCCAGACTTTGATGCAATTTTCACAACCACATTCAAAGGATAATATATACAGTCTTATCGTTCATATTCTTATCCATAATATGCGGCATTACCTTATACTGGCCTAGAATTAGTCGATTGTCTGCGAGGTTTACATCGGAGTCAAGTTAAAGTTAAAGTTAAAGGCCTTGATCAACTAGTCTGTCTCGCAGGCCGGTGTATTGATTTATCTTTTGCTTTTACATTTTTGCAACTTGATTCCGCATAAATCTGGAATAAAAAATTATTAAATAATTTTTCTTTCTTGTATAAATGAAAAGAAAACATTGAAAATTTGGATAAGTGCAATCGGCAGATCTCAAACTTCCAATAAAAAAAAAAACTACTCTACCTAAACTTAGGAAAAGACTAGACTCTACACTGCTGCTCTCCCTCCATCCATCGATCGCCCTTTCACCGCTTAGCGCTAGCTAGCTGTATGGCCTTCATTTGTTTATAAATCTATTTCATGTAATCTTACATTTATACTTTCTAGGACTACATTGGTAATTCATGATGGATGTAGCGGTTTGTCTCCAGGATTTTGAGGACTTTGCCACCACATACCTCCCCAAGAATGCCCTTGACTATTACAGGAGTGGTGCGAATGACGAACAAACTTTGGATGATAATCGAGAGGCATTTAAAAGGTAACTAGACTAGTCTAGAGTCTAGACCTAATAATTTGTATATTAATAAATTAGTAGGGTCTAGATAGTCTAGGCCTAATAGTACTTCCTCTTCTTCTCCTTCCATTTGAGTACATCCCTCTTTACAGAGTATTGTCGTACTTAATACTGGGGTGTGCAGACTGCAGGTGGGTATAGTTTTAACCTAGGCCTACTCTTATACGAATAGTGCAGGGGGCAGGGGTTCTAATATAACGTGCAAATTAAGGTAGTGACTCTTCTCTACAGCTACACAGGGCCTCCATTTAACGTCCTATCCGAGGGACGAAGTGTTTTCCACTTAACATAGCCTATGTCTATGAAATGAGGGAAGGGGCACGTTAACACACAACGCAGGCTTCAGTCATCCGTCTGGGTGGGATTCGACCCAAGATCTTTGGTTCAACAGGCAGACGCTTTACTGACTGAGCCAACTCACCTCCCCGGGCGAGTAGGGGTAGCTAGGGTCTCGTAATAAAAAATCAACTGTCTGGTTAACCAACCAGTCCACTCTAGACCGAAAATTTCTATCTCTTTCTTTCGTTCGTTAGCCTCTTAGTCTTATTTTGGTAGGGTCTGGTCCTCTCTTTAGAGACAGAATTAGCCGACCTTATTGACCATACACCATAGGGTCTCCTGTGCAAACTTTGCCCAAAATAGTCAATTTTAGCGAAAGCATGTGAATATCCAATGCATTTATACTCTAAGATTAGGCCTAGGCCAAACTACATCTGTTCCACTTACCACAAAGGCAAAGGAAAGAGTACTCAGAATCCTCGCAACTACCGTGGCATCACATTAACTTCAACACTCACAAAGCTGCTCGAAACCTGCATCAGGCCTCGCCTCGAGGCGCAGCTGTCCCTCAAAGACATCCCCGACCAACTACAGTTCGGCTTCCGCAAGGGCTTCTCATGCCAACTGACTGCGTTGTGCCTTCAACTCACAATCGAGATCACAGGAGCTTCAAAGAGACCCTTGTACATTTTCTTCCTGGATGCCGCGGCAGAGAAAGCATTGTGATAAAGTTTGGCACCTTGGCTTACTCCATAAGCTAAGGAATTCCGAAGCTGATCAGGACATCCAGCACATCATTCGTAACCTCTATGAAGGAATGGAAAGCCAAGTCCTCTGGGATGGAAGAGTCACACGAACCATCAAATTGCATCAGCTAGGGTGCAAGATTATTGGCCGCTACTCTGGTGTCATTGTGCTTGCAGACGATGTCGCCTTGATCAGCAACACATCATCACAGCTGCAAAAGATGATCACGGGAACCCAAGCTTATACAAGAGAGTGGCGTTACAAAATCAATCCCGCCAAGAGTGCAGTTGTGGTGATGAATGCTCGTAAGTCGGACAGCCAACAGGAATGGACAATGAGTGACCTCACTATATCCCGTTAAGAATCTCACGTTCATCTTGGGATCACAAAGTCAGCATCTCAGACTGATCCGACTGATTGCATCATCTCAAAGGGTCTTAATGCCTTTTACGCCCTCTGCGGTGCAGGGGCCCATACGCTAGGTCTTGTCCCTCTCCTCTCAGTTTGTCTTTGGAACATCTACTGCATCCCCAGGATGCTCTACGGAACATCTATCTTACACCTCAATAATTTGATGTTATCCAAACTAAACCGTGCACAGACCCATCTATTCAAGCGTATCCTAGGCATTCCTGTCATAGCTGCTGATGAAAGTGTATCCCTCCTAACGGGTCTCATACCAATCAGCCAACGAAATGGCCAAGAAAAGCTACTGCTGCTTGGTCAACTACTGGACCTCGACTCCACCAGATTTGAACGGCGAACCTTTCTTCATGCCCTCAGCATCGGCACTCCCTCAGTAAAAAGCCTGAAAGGTATCCTGGCTATGTATAAGGTTCCAACCATTGAGGATCTTATTACAAATCCCATTCCCTACGTCTCCTGGAAGCGCAGAGTTAAGAACTCAATCTCTGCTGCATTCGAGGAAGCTACACAGAAAGGAGCTGCCACCAAGTCGTCCCTCGCATTCTGGCATGGAAAATCCATCAACCCAAGGAACCTCTATCCCAAAGACCCTCCATCAACAATAATCAGACAGGCGCTGACCATAAGAGCACAGCTCCTCACATCAACCTACCTCACCCGAACCCGTCTCTCCAAGATTAAGAAAGCAACCAACGCAAAGTGTCCTGTCTGCAATCTTGAGGAGGATACCGTAGTTCACGTTGTGGCTGCCTGCTCGACTACTGTCAACCTACTGGAAGACCTTATCGACAGAGCCAGTAGACTCCTGCATAATGCCCTCGACTCTGCACCAAATACACCACTGCTCAACAGCCAGGACCCCTCCAATCTGACCTGCGCTATTCTCTTGCCTTATGATCCATCCCTTCCCCACACTGTGAATGATTCTATTTTAAAGATGACACTTCACTATCTTTACAAAATGCATGCCCATCGCCTGCACTCCATATCCTCCAACTAAGGATTTTATAACATATTTACAGCTGCCTACTACTTCAAATGCGATAAACTCGCTGATCTCCGAAAAGCGGAGGGACAACAACAGAGAGAGATGCATTTAAGGGTCTTTTTTCTGAATTTTCTTTGTCGAAATTGAGCTCCGTGTTGAAATTGTTGCAGCCATATTTTGAAACTACTACTGCGCATGATGGAAGATGACGTTATCCATAATTGACAGACATAATAACAGTTTAAATTTGTTATACACAGTATTACAAATAAAGGCATAGAATGGTAGAGTTTTAGTGAAAAAAAGAAATCGGACAGGCCTATGAAGTATGAGGGAAAAGCTGGCCTTGATTTGTTAATCTGTTAAGTATTACTAGTATTTTTTTCAAACTGCAGAAGGAAATTTGTTTCCATCATTTCTTTTGAAATCAATTTTTAAACATCTATGTAATTATCAAGTATCTGGTACTTAGAAATTTTTTAGTGGTCATATCTTTTTACGCTTGGCATACTCACATAATTAAACATAGTACCGTATATACATGCAAGGATATTTCATCAATTGTTCCAAAAGATATGTTGATCATATAGAAAGCAAATATTCCCAGTATGTAGTGCTACTTTTTGTGCTTATGTTTTGCAAAATCATATGCCAAACACGACAGCTAACCATTTATTAAGTGTTCAGACATGCCTGATTTGAATTCATAACTTTAATTTAACAATTTTTTCACTAAGATTGAGACTGTACCCTCGTATCCTTCGAGATGTGTCTATGCGTGATATGTCAACAACTGTGTTGGGTCAGAGGCTCCCTTATCCTATTGCCATAGCACCTACAGCTATGCAGAGAATGGCCCATCCTGATGGAGAAGTGGCAACAGCACGTGGTACGATCAAACTTCATTCTAAAGCTACTCAAAATTTTCACAATTTAAACAAAAATTATCATGATGATGAAAATGAGATGATACTTTAAAGAGTGCTTAACAATGCAATATTCTATGTACTATATCTCCAAACCTTCATAACTTGTGCGTTTTGAGTCCACATTGCATAATCAATTGAATCTAAATGTATGAACAAAAATGTATTTTTAATTACAGTTAACAAAGTTAACAAAGAAAGCCTTCCTTGTAACTGCTGGTTAAAAAAATAACTTTTCCTCAATATGTGGATTATATTAGCTTTTTGCCTGAAAATCATTGTATTGATAATAAACGTATTTCAGTATCTCTACTGATTACTAATTTATTTAAACCCTAGATATTTTATCTCTTCTTGACAATCTAAACCCCATCACAGCGTCTACAGCGATGGGCACAGGTATGATCCTTAGTTCATGGTCTACCCGTAGCATTGAAGAGGTGGCTGAGGCTTCAGGGAACGGTTTGAGATGGTTCCAGCTCTATGTCTACAGGGACAGGGACGTCACTAGAGATCTCGTCAAGCGGGCTGAGAAGGCGGGCTATAAGGCCATTTTTGTGACGGTGGATACACCCATGTTGGGAAAGAGACTGGCTGATATGAGGAACAAGTTTTCCTTGCCGGAGCCGTACAGGTACAGTAGGATACATAGATTTTTGCAGCACCTTGTTGTTGAGGAACTGTTTAAAGTGGACTTTCTGTCAATAACTTATTAAAAATGCCTAATAGGTCAGAAATCTTTTTTCTTTTTCTCCCTCTTTGGGCTGGTATTTTTCATTTTGTTATTCATTAAACATTTTTGTCTAAAAAACAGTAAAAAAAAAAAAATATATTAAAAAGCTGACCGTAGATTTTAAAATTTTGGGGTCAGTCGCAAAGGCAATACAACATTTTTTTTATAGGCCTTATTGTGTAAAGCAAATCATGTTTTCTGATTGCCCAAAATGTCTAGCAAAGAGTCATGTTCCGTCTTTTTTTATGAGACTGGTTATTGCTAAATGATATACCGTACTTGTTTAATAGTGCATGGTATGTGCTATTGATTTTGAAAATTGATATTCACCTTTTTGAAAAGACTTAATGGTTTCAAAGTGCATATCCTGTGCAAAGTAATATGTTGTAAATCATGTTCATGATCTGATACAAACATGAAAGTTTAATAGCTTCTGTTCTTTATTTGTACAAAATATTTGTTTACAACAGTACTTTCGGTTTACAACAGTACTATGTATATACATGTATGGAGATTACTTAATGAGACAAGAGTGTACTTATTCTCCCTATTTATCAACTGCATTGTGTTGAATGTGGGTGTAAGTTCTTAATTTTGACTCTTTAATTAATGGAACATAGTTTGAAGTACTTTCTGGTAGATTGTGGAAATTACAAGTTTATTATCATGACTTCGATAGCATTATTCATAGAATTACAAGTTACCAACAATAACCAAATCAAATATACACCTACAGAGTTGGTACTTGATGTTGGCAGTGTTATAGTCGACTGAATTTGAGAAGTAAAGTGAAATACAGATCTTTCAATAATAATTTATCCAATAATAACTGCTGAATAAAGTGGAGCATTCATCTGTCTTCTCCCTAAGCTGTGTATTTATTTCATTGTATTGTTCAGTGCATGACAGCAAGATGAAATCACCTCTTATAACATTATTTAACCATTGAACAGGAACAGATTTTCCATAACACATGTATTTTGCACTTTTTATATTTAATAAATTGTATAATCTTTATTTCTCATTGCCTTGATACCATCAAACAGATTAGCCAACTTCACCCTGAAGACAAACCGGGGTGGGGTACAGGGATCATCCAGCTCTGGTCTATCAGAGTATGTAGCATCATTGATTGATCCTTCACTAAGCTGGAAGCACATTGAATGGCTCAAAACTATCACATCACTTCCAATCGTACTCAAAGGTGTCCTCACAGGTATATGAGTTGGGTTTTTTGTTGTTAAAGAGGACCAATTACAAAAAAAATAACTTGTATATCATAGGAGAACCCCGGTATAATGGTCCAACTGCACACTCCAAATCATGCCGAGTATATGGCATCTGCAATAACCTTCAGTTTTGAAGGAGGCAGATTATCTTGAAGAAGAGAAGAGAGACACAAAATTACCCCTCATTCCCCCCTCCAAAAAAAAAGAGAAGAATATGAGACATTTTAAAGCGTATTAAAGGGCATAAGGAGAACAAAATTAATTTTTATCCAGACCCTTAACTCAGAGTTGATTTCCATGAACGCGCATTTGAGTGAAGGCGATATTATCAAACGGTGATAACTTAAAAGTGATAACTTTGAATAAAGTTGAATAAAGTTTATCAGCAATAGAATTCCAACATATACTGTAGAACAAAATTTTGTCCGTGATTAGTTCCTTTTATAATAAATCTTATTTTTTATAAATTAATTTATAAATGTGGTAGTATGCATAATTTGGATTTTATCATTCCTTCACACTATCAGAAGGATTAAAGAACTGGCATTACATTAATATTTACAAACACATTTGAATCTCAGATAGAAATCAGCAATCATCCTTTATTTTAAGGTTAAACGATTATCAGTGACAGTAATTTTGCAGTTCTATACAGAAGCAGTAGTATAACGAAAATAGACTATCTTTGTTAATACTTCCCTTCCCGTGAAGTTGACTTATCTCTGTATTTTGTTACTTTTGTTTTCTACCGTTGTAAAGCTGAGGATGCTAGGGAAGCTGCAGCACATAATTTAGCTGGTGTGGTGGTATCTAACCATGGAGCAAGACAGCTGGATGGGGTTCCTTCTACAGTAAGTTCACTCAAAATCTTCTTCAAATTGACCATTTTCCTAATGTAACCAAATTGAATGCATAAGTCAATGTGAAGTGCCTTGAAACAAAATATTTCTTTTGCCTGTTACAAAAAGTTTATTTCAATAGTCAGGGTATGAATACACCAGTTTACAGTTGTGTGCGCCATTTTAAACAAAGCCAATGACCTAGAGGTCATGTATTTATGCGTAAATTAAGATTGCGCCCATGCAAATTTTGATGATATCACTGCCTACGCGCAGCGTTGTGCGCGCACATAATCATTTGCATGGGCGCAATCTTAATTTACGCATAAATACCAGAGGTCAGAGGTTATTGGCCCCAATTTTGGGGCCAATGACCCGAGGTCAACCGTCTGCGCATGCGCACTGATACAACTGTAAACTGGTGTATTGCAAACATTATTTGTTGCTAGGTAGAACAAACATTATTGATTTCCATACGTAGCAGCATATAATATTTGCAATATGCATTCTAACTATTGAAATACAATGATTTGTAAAATGTGAATGAAATCATTCATTTCATGGCACTTCACATAGTATATGAATTAAATTTGGCTACATGATGAAAATGTCCTAGTGACCATCAAATTTAAGAAGATAAGAGTTTTGTCCGTTTTTTTTAAATCCAGATGAGCTAAGCTGTTGATTCAGGGGATTGATTTTAGCTTTAGTGAAAGTGATCACAATATCATTAGAACCGATTGACAATTTACCATCAAAATCAGACATGTTTATATCTCGCTGAGCCAATGAACTGATTAGATATTGGGTCAAAGGTCATTGGGCTCATTATGTATGCAAAAATAGCTTGTGATCGCATTATCATTATAACCGATGGGCGGATTACCATCAAACCTAATTGTGGTGTACTTTTATTTTCCACCTCAACCTCTTTCACTGTTAACTGTCTTTGGGTTGTAAAGCAACAACCCAGAAAATGCAGACCAACATTTAATCATCACATTTGAGATTACACAGCTGATACTTCATGAAATGTTTCTTGTTACATTTTGAATAGATTGATGCCTTGCCTGAGGTTGCTGATGCTTTGAAAGGCACTGGATTAGAGGTTTATCTTGATGGAGGAGTCAGGACTGGGACAGATGTTCTCAAGGCAATAGCCCTAGGAGCGAGGGCAGTGTTTGTTGGTCGACCAGCATTGTGGGCGTTGACTTGTAATGTAAGTGCACTCTTATAACAAATGCTCTGGCAGCAATAGCTCCACAGTCAATATCCTACTTACATTAAACAAATTCTTAACTTTAAACCTTGACCATACACTATACCTAACCCTTAACCTAACCTAAATCCCTGATGCAATTGTAATTGTAATCCTATATCTTTGATGAGATATAGCCCTCGGCTGTGCAATTTTCTCTGAAAAGCTAATATAAATTTAATAAATACTTTGCCCCAAGTTATAAGTCTTTTGCTGAGGTACAAAGCATGACCTTTGTATAAGCAAGCAATCAAAACATTGGACTATGCTACCATTATTCATGCTGATATTGGTTATTATGTGAAATCATTATAGTGTCACAGATGGGCTAAGACTGTGATAATAGTTATCATGCTACATCTGAAGTAGTTAAACGAGAAAGATGGAACAATTTATCTTTAAGTGCTTGTAGTATTTTATTATATTCTTTTATCAATTTTCTATATTCTTTCTCTCTCTCTCTCTCTCTCTTCCAAATTTTACTTAATCTTTTTGTCTTTGCTGGATGACACCCTTCTCCCTCTATGTTTACACAACTTATTTATAACCCCTACCCCGTATCTTGTTTTAATCTGTCTGTCTTTTTCTTTCTTTCTGTCTATCTCTTTCCATGTCTCTCTCTCTTCTCTTCTCTCCATATCCATCATATAATATCCAGGGTGAAGCAGGAGTGAAAAGAATGCTGGAGATCTTGAAGGATGAATTCAGTCTTGCCATGGCTCTTACAGGTAACACTTTTCTTTTCATGGACAAAAATGCCCTATTTGGGGGAATAGTACCCCTCTACTTTTCATCAACTTGGAGCTGCTCGTTATTTTATATACCTCGCATTTAATGAACAAATTCTAGTTTTGCACATATTGCTCTTTCCCCAAATGATGAACATTTATTTTGTTTAATTCTTCATATTGTTCACAAAGCATGGTCTTGTCAAGCAATTTGACACTTTCGTCTCCCAACTCTGAATGTTTTTTTGTTGTTGTTCAACACAATAAAGTTTCAGATATTTTTAGATAACATCTTTGAAATAGGTGATTTCATTGAGAAAGGGTGAATGACAATACAACATAAACTCTAGTGAAATAGACGTTGAAGATCAAGAAGAAAAATGAAATAACAAATGTAACGAAAAGAAGAAAAAAAAAGGCCTGTTCAAATTTTTAGGCAATGCTTAACTCCCACTGGAGTCAAGTTTATATGTGACATCTAAACTCTCAAAAGTTTAACAAGTGGCCCATGGAAACTATGCTTAAAACTAGACTCCAGAGAAAAATCACTAAATGCTGTCTACAATTCTGCTTTAAAAATCTATAATGTATTAATCCCTTTCTCTCCAGTTTAAGATTAAACATATATATGATTATGTATTTATTCATTTAAATGTAATCGTTTAAATGCATTATTTTATGAGTTTTGGCAAAAGATTGTATAAATATAGTCATCTATTAACATTGTTTTCTTTTGTTTTGTTTCATTTGTTTCATTTTCAAGGCACCACATCTATTTCAGAAATCACCAGAAGACTCGTTAGGAGACAACCACCTTCTTATACATCTTCAAAACTATAATAGAGTTAACCTGGTGATCATATATTCCGACCGTATATACTAATGAAAGATTATATTTTTTACTACACGTGTTCAGTCAACCATATTATGTAAGTTTATAAGGAATTTAAACTTAGATGTTATTCCTGCTGATATTATGAGATGATGCAGGAGTGGTTGTGGATGGGATTCAAACCATCTGCAAGTTCCCCCCCCCCAAAGTAGGTTAATGAACCTTCAATCCTGCAATGTGTACTACCAACAGGTCTTTAAGGTGATTCCCTGCAATGTGTCCCTTACGTCATTTTGCCATACATTACATCCATACATTACATCCATGAATGAAAAATCATTGATTTGACTTTAACTAATGGTACTGATACTATAAAACACCTTTATTCAATGGTCATATCAAGAGATTCTTTATTTGAGGATGAACTTTGTGGAAGAAAGACATATCATACGGGAGACATTGCATGGAATTGCCTTAATGCGCATACTATTAAACCACTTCAAAGGATACATGTTCTGAGCGAAATTTCTCAAAATTGTATTTCTTTGATCACTCTTCTATCTATTATAGCTATACTCCAATCAATCCTGAATAAGATGCAGTCCCAGCAGTGTGTAAGATTTGATTATTAGAACCATTAGTAATAAGTAGTAGTAGTATTAAAAGGGAAATCCAATTTGTTTAGTGGAAGTAACTGTGGTGCAATACAAACAGACACTCTGGCAATGCCTACTTTAAATCACACCACTTAAAGATTGTGATAATTTTCTTGTATCAGGTAAAGTATATGTATCCATGTGACATACATTCATCATGAATCCACTAATAATCACAGATATCATATTATAAGTTTGTTTAAGTGTTAAAGAAGATTAATGACCAAAAAAAGATTATTTTCAATGTGAATCATTTGTCTTCATTTATCTTGTGAATATATATATATACATGTTTATTTTTGTTAAGTTGACCTATAAAGGGCTTAGCTTAAGTGTTCATTTGTGAATATAATTTGAATCGGAAATCAAAATGTGTGCATCTCTTTAGTCTTTAGATATCACTTACACAGTATTATCAATGTTTTCATTCACTATTGGGAAAATTCAGAAATTGTTCAAAAAATAAAATGGATGATTGACTGAAGTTATTCAGTGGAATGAAACAAGGATATGTGAAGCCAGATGAAATTCACTAATGGTGGACTATATGACTTATTGCCATGTGTCACAAAATGAAAGTTGTGTTTATCTATGTTTCCAAAATATTTTTGGAAGTTCCCTCCCGAAATTACCTCATGACAAGATGTGTTAAATTTGAAATATTATATATTTCATTGATATTCAAGTAGACCATGATCCAATTGATGCATTATTTCATTCTTTGCTTTAGAAACAAGCAATAAAATTCTGTCAAATGACATTCTGTACCTTGAAAATATGCTATATATGTCAAAAATTCATTTATGTACCATGACGTAAGAATAATTCAAATCTTTGAAAACTCTATGATCAAGTGTAAATGTTACCTACACTTTTTTTTATGCCAAGCAACGTTTCTTCTGCATTTATTATCTGTTCCCCATGTTTACAAAGTACATCTATCATTTATGTGTGTTGTTGCTATATGTTAGGGTTCAGATATTTTGAATTTTAATGGAGATATATTCCTGAGAGTTTTTATTTGAATAATGATATGTTATGATGATCATAATGTGATTATGTAAGTGACGTGTGACGCCAGGTGACTGAATTATAATGTCTCTCCATGAATAGTTCATTTAATGAACTGCAGTGAGACCAATAAAACAAAACAGATATAATGGATATTGATGTTAAAATTTGTCATTTATTAATGTTAGAGAGAGAGGAGGGATGGAGAGCAAGACAGACAGTAAAGGAATGAGATAGATACAGAGAATTTGAGAAGACCTAATTTGATCATTTCCTGATATATCACCTCTGATTCATGTTAAGCCCCACATGCAGAACGCAAATGCCCAGAGAGAAGAATGGCTCTCTTTAACCCATCCTTATAGTGGGCCTTAACTGTGAGAGGGGAGAGCAGTTGCTCTTGGTTGCCAAACGACCTAAAGTTGTATTTCTGAAAGGAATAACGCAAATTAACATTAGGCAGAGTGGGCCCGTCATTTATCATGTATCTCCTGTTTGTTCATTCCTTTCGTCCGACGATAATCAAGTTGCATGGGGAATACTAAAGGTCTTTCACATTCAAGGCTATTGAAAGTGTAAGACAGTAAACATTTTCTTCTTCTTATGTTGTTCATTAATTCTCACATTTAGCTTTCCATACGCTTCCCTGTTTCCATTCCCTAAATTGTTCTTTTTTATTCAAACATTGTTTCTTTTGTCCTTTTCTTCATTGTACTTGAGGACCTAGATTTCTGCTTACTCACTCAATTGTCAGTGATTTCTATTCTTTCGTCCATACTTCTCAATCATTTCTATTGGTTCTCTTTCTCCCTCAGGCTATTTTATTATTTTGGACTTGTCCATTTTCTATCATCTGATCAGTAAATTATTATTATTATTATTTATTTGACCAATCAGAAACATACAATGAGTATAACAATCGGATAATACATAGAAATTTCATAATGCATGCAAACAGTTTTAGGAAAGTGGAGAGGAGAGAGAGAAGGATACAATCTGCTGGTCAGGGGTGACAAAAGCAATTGATCATGCAAGATTTGAATTTCTAAAATTTACTGAATACAAATTCTTGCTCTAATACACCAAATGAGTTTAACGTAAAGTTTTTTTTTTTTTTTTTTTTTTTTTGTATTCTTTTTTTCTTCTGAATTTGTATCAATTCAAATTTCATTTTCAATTATTGCAGTGTTTGAAACGTGGACTACTTATACCACTTTTACCTTTTGAGCTAGAAGGTCATACATTTTTGAATTCCAACAAATATTTTGGTCGAGGAGGTGTAGCTTTTTGTATCAAATTAGTTGAAATACATTTGTAATGAGAATGAGATGAATGATTTTATATATATTATCTATGTTGATTGATATCATAAATAATTGCCACACAAAACTACAGTTGATGTTATATAATATACAGAAAGCCAAGTGGTAATATTAATGATTTCTTGAAATGTTATGATTATGTTTTGTAAGCTGTAATGTGAACATTCTAACTTATACATTAGTATCAATTTTAAGTATCAATTCTTCCTACGGCCTCATACCCCTCATAAAAAGTCCTACTCGTATTACTGTCAATACTGCTTCCTTAAGTGATAATATATTTACCAATTTTATGAATTCTACAGTTGATAGTGAAAGTTTGTGTGTGGACATTTCTGACCACCTGCCTAGTTTTCGTCTTTCTCAAATTGAATGTAATATAAATAAAGTATTAAATACTCAAATGTTATCCCTCAAAATGACAAATGATAGCATTTATGCATTGATTTCAGAATTGCATGATACAGATTGGTCCTCAATATATCGTTGCTCTGATGTGAATGAGTCGTATGACTTGTTTTTATAAAAGTTCCTTAATGCATTCGATAAACACTTACGATATACAGTGCGTCCTAGAAAAAAACGAAACCGAGAACTATCGATGTTTTATCATAACTTAGTCACATTTATAATTAATAAATGACACAAATTCGAAAAGCTTAGATTCTCTTCTTTCATTTAATGCAATTTATATGATGCATATTTCATGCATGAGTGATTAAAATGAATATGAAGAGAGGGAACCAAAAAGGCAGTTGGCGGGCGGTATCTGAATTTCAAAGAGAAAATCACATTTCTAAAAAGTTGAGTTTCTGCCCTTTCATATGACACCTCAATCATGAAAAAAGAGCAAGGAATGACAAAGTTCTGTTTGTTTAAAGTAGTGCTTGCATTTCCATAATTTTATCAAACGAATTCGTTTTCACTGGCTCCCTGCCGTAGTAACAAGCAAAATTGACAAAAGACTCCGTTTCGTGGACAATCAGCCATGCATGAAGTCTTTCGTCTACGGCTGATTGTCAACGAAACGGAGTTAAGTCTTTTGTTAAAGGTATTACAAAGTTTTGGTATGGGGTCATGAATTTGGTTCAAATTAACATATTGGAAGCATAAGCGTTCCTACAATATTCATTGAACGTTGTCGCGGTTGAAATCGAGTCTAAAGTTATGAAATTATAAATAATAAACTCTTTATGTTGTATAGCTCCCTCTCAAGGTCAAGATATTAATTTAGCTATGAAACATTGTTTCTTGACTAAAATCGACCGATTAGCTATTCCCGTTTGGAAATTATATATCACAACTACATATTCTGAGATTTTCAAGGTCGCAGCTACCATTGTACGGCCATAGGCGCTATTTGAAATTTATCAAAATTTACCGGGAGCACCGGTAAATTTTTATATTCAATTTTTCTCGAAAACAGAAGTGTTTTAGGGGCTAATTTTTTTAGTGCTTATAATACATCCACAGGGGCATCCAAATATATCAAAATTGTAAAGATTCACTATCCACCCAATTTCCAAAATTTCCCAAAACTTTGTATTACCTTTAAGGAACAAAATGAACCAAATTTTACGGCATGCTAAAAAATTGTATTATTCTAACAAATTGAAGAATACATGTATGCATATTAATGTTAAAGGCACTTGGTCTGCTTTTAATAATTTACTGAGAAAATCAACAAGTTCTCTTCCTAAGTATTTTATACATGATGATAAATGTGTCAATGATCCGCAACAAATTGCAAAAGAATTTAACAATCATTTCATTAATTAATGTACCACAGTAACTACTTCATTGCTCCAAGACTATAGTTATGTATCCTCTGATTTTAAAGATTATCTGACAAATCATAGTGCTGTTTCCCTATATCTAACATCTATAAATGAAAGTAAAATTATTGAAATTTGTAAAAAAAAAAAACAGCTCATGTATGTGGGTTTGATTCTATTAGCTCTGTCATTTTAAACCAGTCACACACATTTTCAATCAATCCTTGGCTCCTGCCATTGTTCCAGATAAACTAAAGATTGCTAGAATTGTTCCTGTTTATATAAAAAAAGACGATCGTTATACTTTTAGAATTACAGCCCTATTTCAATTTTACCTTCTCTGTCAAAAATACTACAAAAGTGTATGCACAAACTTCTTTATTCTTACTTGAGTAGCAATTATTATATTATCAACAATTAATATGGATTCCGCTCAAATCATGCAACTGTGCACGCTTTGATAGATTTACAGGACCAAATTACCAAAATATATTCCCCTTTTCTCATTTTCGACTAGTTAATTTGGTCTCTTTGATACTGTTTAAAATGAATTTTTGTTTAACTTCTCACATGTATTATATTTGATGAATTTGTATGATTGCATGTATTTTTGTTAAAATGTATAATATTATTAAAAGGGAAATGGGGCACATGTGAAAATATAAGGTGCGCTTATCCAAGTTAAAAAGGGGAAGGGGCACTTTTTACAAAGGAAAAGAGGCACTTGTCAAGGCAAAAAAAGGGAACCTCTCAGATTTGAATAGGGCAATTATCAGAGGTGAAGGGGGCGCTTATCAAAAGTGAAAAAGGGGCGCTTCTCGTATTTAAAAAGGGGAACTTACTAGAGATTAAAAAAGGCACTTATGAGAATGGAAAATGGACACTTATTGCAAAGGAAAATGGGAACTTTTCAAAGGAAAAGGGGTACGTGTCAAAATAAAAGGGGCACTTATCAGAAGTGGAAAGGGGAAGGGGCACTTTTCAAAATGAATAGGGGCACTTTTCAAAATAAAAGGGACACTTTTCCTCTGTAAAAAGGGACACTTGTCAAAGTAAAAGGGGCACTTTTCCTATGCAAAAAGGGGCACTTTTAGGGTACTTGAAAAAGTGGGAGGGCACAGTGCCCTCCCCATTTTCCTTTGCAATAAGTGTCCATTTTCCATTCTCATAAGTGCCTTTTTTAATCTCTAGTAAGTTCCCCTTTTTAAATACGAGAAGCGCCCCTTTTTCACTTTTGATAAGCGCCCCCTTCACCTCTGATAATTGCCCTATTCAAATCTGAGAGGTTCCCCTTTTTTGCCTTGACAAGTGCCTCTTTTCCTTTGTAAAAAGTGCCCCTTCCCCTTTTTAACTTGGATAAGCGCACCTTATATTTTCACATGTGCCCCATTTCCCTTTTAATAAGTGCCCATTTTGCTTATGATAAGTGCCCCAATTTAAAGAAGAGCCCTTTTCCCTTCTCATAAATGCCCCTTTTCCTTTTCATCTATGAAAATAGTTCCTTTTCATTCTCATAAGTGCCCCTTTTCATCCCTTGTAAATGACCCTATTCAATTCTGAGAGATACTCGTTTTACTTTGACAAGTACCTCTTCCCCTCCTAATAAGTGCTCTTTTCATCTCTTATAAATGCCTTTTATTTTGACACGTCCCCCTTTTCCTTCCCAATAAATGCTCTAATATGTGCCTCTTTTTCCTTTTAATAAGAGCCACTTCCCCTTCTCATTACCCTTTTAACAATGATATGTGCCCAATTTCTTTTCTAATAAAGACCCTATCCCTTTTTCATAAATGCCCCTTTTCACTTCTTATAAATGCCCCCTATCAAAATCTAATGGGCGCCTCTTTTCCATCGACAAATGCCCATTTCCTTTTCATCCCTGGTGCATGCCTCTTTTTTTAGGTGTAAGAAGTGCCCCATTTTCACCTCTGATAATTAGCCTTTGTACTCTGACACGTGCTCCTTTTCTTTTCTAATAACTGTCTTAACCCTTTCGATAAGTGTCCCCTTTTCCTCTCATCATCAAACGTGCCCCTAATTTCAAGTGACTAAAAGCAATTTCCCCCAAGGCTCGCTCGCTACGCTCGCTCGTAGTTATATATGTTATAATTATGTAACCTATCAAAGATCTTTTCAGTCTTTCGTTATGATAATGTGCTTATATAATCCCATCAGGATTGGGTCATTCCTCTTTATAAGATGTATTTTTTTGCACTGCGACCTCTAAATCTTTAAAAAAAATTCTCGCTCGCTTTGCTCACTCGCAAATGAATTTGTAGACCATCACACTCAACTGCAAAGATGATACGCAAAATCTTATATGATGTATAAATAAAAACAAATATTGAAATCATCCCCGATAATGTAATCACAATGTAGGTGTATATACCAATTTCTAAAAAATTGTTTATTTTCCCTTTGAGATTTCCCTTTAAAGGTGCCCTTTTTTTCTCCAGAAAGTGCCCTTTTTTGTTGGTGCCCCCCCCCACTTTGGAAGTCGCTCCGCCGCCTCTGTATGTAAATGTAAGCTTTTACCTGCCCTCCCTGCAATATTCTTTTCTTCTTCCCTAAATTCCAACAATTCTATTTGAAAGTCACCAAAGATTATATTACGGACTTTCCCCTGCATTTATATATCCAATATGTCATTGCAAAAGTTGCAAAAATAAACTCGTGTGATTCGCGGCTTGCACTTGAACCGCACACGCGAGCCGCACATTAGCTGCCAAAACAACTAGGCTATTTACCTTTGGGTGTAGCCGAGCCTGAACAACAGTCCCACGGCCACGCATTCAGATCGCGCACACATGGTAGACCTTTGGTGAACTCATCTGTAGCAAGGTCAATAGGAGACTATTTTGTTCGCATTGACGAACGAGTTTGATCGAGGTTAATGTCAATTCATCTTCACATCTGCATGACTGTGTAGAGCGGTGTAGAGGGAACTATAACTATAAGCAGACCGTCTGCGTAGATTACAAATAAGTGCAGTAATTACCATGGATTCAAATACGATTCGAGATCCGGACAATGTGGTATGTAGATTGCCGCCATGCCAGAAGAAAACAGAAGAGGAAAGTGAGTCGACTCGTCATCCACAATGCAAGCCCAATGTGGTATGTTTAAGGGACTTTGAGGAATATGCCAAGACGAACATGTCCAGAGATGTCTTTGATTACTATGCAGGAGGGTCAGATACTGAACAGAGTGTGAGAGACAATCAAGAGGCTTTCAAACGGTAAATGGACAGTCATGGTCATTATTTTGTAATGTAGATCTGTTTTAATCGTTCAGACTGGAAAGTATTAAAGGTAATACAAAGTTTTGGGAAATTTTGAAAATTGGGTGGATAGTGATTCTTTACAATTTTGATATATTTGGATGCCCCTGTGGATGTATTATAAGCACTCGAAAAATTAGCCCCTATAACACTACTGCTTTCGAAAAAAATTGAATATAAAAATTTACCGGTGCTCCCGGTAAATTTTAATAAATTTTAAATAGCGCCTACGGCCGTACAATGGTAGCTGCGACCATGGAAACTTCAGAATATGTAGTTGTGATATATAATTTTCAAACGGGAATAGCTAATCGGTTGATTTTAGTCAAGAAACATTGTTTTATAGCTTAATTAATATAGTGGCCTTGAGAGGGAGCTATACAACATAAAGAGTTTATTATTTACAATTTCATAACTTTAGACTCGATTTCAACCGCGACAACGATCAATGAATATTGTAGGATCGCATATGCTTCCAATATAATCATTTGAACCAAATTCATGACCCCATACCAAAACTTTGTATTACCTTTAAGACCCAGGAAGTGCGATATATATTCATAAATTCACCTGCTTAACCTCAAGAACATGATTAAATCAGCTAGCCACTTCCTTCATTGAAACTATAATTTATTTCAAATTGAATTGTATGAAATTTTGTTGAACTATCTTCCTTGAATTGCATGGAGCTTGGTGAACTTTTGCACCCTCCCTTCTGGGCAGTGTTTCACGGCTTTACTCTTCTATCCATTTCCTGTACACTAGTATAAAAACGCAGATCTGATCACCCGAAATGGCGACCCTCTTACGGAACTAGATGCTACAGAGCATATTGTGTAGAGGCTTGACACATTTTCGTACGTATTGATTTTGAAAATTATGTCGTACGCCGTGAGCTAAATGTATATTCGGTATCTGTGATTTCAACCTAGCTTGAAACATCTGTTATTAACACAATACCTAGATCTATACGCTATACAGGCAAATCTGCACTGTTGTATATAGCTGTTACTTCATGAATCCAGATTATTATTATTATTATTGCTCTATCAATTTGATACCCCAAATTTGTCATGGAAAGGTCTACGAATAAAAATATTCATTTCCATTATACAATTATCAATAAGATTTTAAATAAAGTATCAAGGATATACGCTAGAGAGCAAATGGTAAAGAATGTTAAACATAAACACGCCTACTGCCTAGGCTTGCACACCGTTTAGGTTCGCCGACAACTCATTAAAATGCGTGTGTTAAATTAATCTAAAACGTGTTTCAATAAGATGTCGACTAATTTGTACTTATGACAGTTTCGTGAAACAGTATGCAAGCCCAGACAGTAGGTGTGTTAATATTAGCCTAATACTAAAATTGTCTCTACCCAACCGCGTAGCTAGGATTTTATTTTAGGGGAGGGGGGGGGGGGGCGGGTATTGAGCACACAAAGCGTGCGAAGCGCGCTCCCTAGGGGGTTGGTTCTTCTTCCAGTTTAAGTGCCGCTTAATGGTGATGAAGATAATCGCACTGGTTTTGTGTGTATATGTGGAGACTTTCACATGTCCTGTTATTCCACATTTTAACTTGTTGTTCTTGTTGTGCAGGTGCATATATACATGTGTAAGTAAAAACATTCCCGGTCTTGTAGACATTACATCTGCATCCCACTCAAGAAGACCTTGAAGGCATCAAGAGAGGGGTATTGGGCTGGGTCCTGTGGAAGGTTGTTCCAGTCCTTGCAGGTTCTTGGGAAGAAGGAAGAAGCATAGGTCTGACTACTGCAGTTGAATGTCCTAAAACGAGATCCATGTCCTCTTGTTATTGATGTCAGTTCAGTGAGAAAGGACTGCCAGGTAACGTCGACAAGGTTGAAACGGATGTTCAGGGAGCGGAAGCTTCGACGTTTCATTAAATTATTAGAGAAAGAAGACGATTCGTTGTAACGTTTTCGACTCATGTCTGAATTCAGTTTTTCTTTCCTCCCGGGCGAAGCGCGGAAGTTTTGATTTGATTTGATTTTTTTTTTTGGGGGGGGGGGGGCGACCGCCCCACCGTCCCACCACCTGAATACGCGCCTATCCTACCTTGCCCTGTCAATCGTAGAATGGTCGTTTATCTTATTGCAGACGAGGAATATACGGGGGAATATAAGTCGTATGACTGTAGTTTTATTGCAGCGTGATACTCCCATGTTTTATCTTCATCTACCTAAAGGATAGTGCTGTTCACCCGAATATGCTTTTGTATGTGTATCGTCACTCGTCACTGCATGTTTAAACGTGCGTTTAGATCAATATTTGCCCATGATGTCCTAACACAACACTTTTTTGACTTTTCTGGGCCTCGTCTTATACAGAATTGATATTAATCGGAGCTATGTACATAAGAGAAAAGAGACTGCAAAATGACGATTGATTATAGAGCTAGTGGCGTAGTGTGGGCTCAGTCATGGAGGGGAGGGGGGGGGGGCGGGGGGGGGGCACCCGTCTTTTGACTACTAGATTATTGCTTTTCAACCACTTTTTTAAGTCACGTTTCCCTTTTAAGAAGAACAAATATTCGGGTCGTCTCAATCCCAATTGATCACAGAAAATTCACTTTGCATCACTCTGGCACTTGTCATTATGAACACAGTCATGTGGACATATTTGGTTGTACAATTTGCGAGCGAGCCCCGAAATGACCATTTTAATATGGTTTTGAAAATATATATATATATATATATATATATATATATTGTAATCAACGCCGAGGAATGTACATGAATGGTGCTATACAATTACCCCTGGATAATTACCCTCGGCCAATTACCAGAGATATACAGTATTGGGGTACCTCGCTGTCAAATAGAAGGATATTGGGGCACTCACATAATAATATGGAGGCATTCAGGCAATCGGCTGCCTAAAATCATCCTGTTTCTAAATGTTGCGTGCGAGAGAATTGGAGCGAGGATGGACTTTTTATTATCTTCAAATGGACCTAAGTGAAGATATCAACATTCTATCGCTACTACCACCACAACCACATCATCAATTCTACTCCTCATCCTGCCCCTCTTTCTTATCGATTTTGTCACAAATATTCTCTTCATCGTAATGAACGTCATACCCTTAGTTACTGTGATAATGTTACCGCGATCTACATCGTGAACATCATCAATATCATCATCATTGTTTCCATCATCATCGACATGACCATCGTCACGACCATGATTATCATCGTAACACCTCCCTTCATTGTTACTATCATTACCACCAAAAGAACTGTTAGGTGTTATTTAAGAAAGGAAAAATAAAGGAGAAAAAAAAGAGAGAGGGAAACAAAACTATCAGTATAATTTTTATGTTAATTATGATTCAATTGCTTTGTTATGACAATAATAATGTTTTTGTGATCATGTAAATTTGATTTGTAGTATTGTATCTTTGAATGTAACCATGTAATCAATTATCCTCTGATGCGGCAAAGAGAAGAAAACAAATCATGACCATCGTTTCATCGTGACCATCGTCGCCGTCATTATCGTCATTATTTTCATCCCTTATTTTTGATTTCACCATGGTCACAGAATCCGTTTACAGTCCTACATTCTACGAGATGTATCATCACGTGATATCTCTACCACCATCCTTGGACAGAAGGTACCTTTCCCGATTGGCATCGCTCCTACAGCCATGCAGATGATGGCACATCCAGAGGGAGAGGTGGCTATGGCAAGAGGTAAGAACAGTGACGTAGCTACAAGGGGCACGGTTAAACTTGCATCACCCCCCTTGTCCATCGAGTGGGGGGGGGGGGGGGGTAATATATATATTTTTTTGGTCCCAAAAATGTCGCGACGACTCAGCCGACTGCTGAATAAGCGGGGGGGGGGGGGGGGAAGAGGACGTTCTTTTTGTTGTGTGTGTGTCTCAAAATTTGAACATTTTGGCCGATCGATATTTCGTTTCGTTGGGGGGGGGGGGGGGGGGGGGTAAGGTCAGCTTTTTTGGTCACCCATTACCACAATTAAAAAAAAATATATATTTATATATTTTTAATAAAAATAAAAATAAAAGTTAAAGGGGGGAGGGGGGGGTTCAACCCCCAACCCCCCTGCTTACGCGCCTGTCGTCTTTGATGGTTATGTGAAAGTGACATCTAACAAAATGCCCGACAAAATATCAATGAAAAACAAGAATAAACGGTGCATTTTTTAATTACTGGCGCTTGCATCGATTAGCGAAATGACGCCTTATGTGCCATTGGCATTAGTTAGTTAAGTAAGTCCACTGATTTTAGTTGCGTCGATTCTCGTTCTCCTTGATATAAAGTTACCATGATTTCTGTAATTAAGAGAATAGCAAAAATCATCATAAACCCAATCAATTTTCATTTCAATTAAGAGCTTGAATCCTGGAGCTCCAGTTAATTAGGCTAAGTTAATCACAGTTTTTAGGCTCATCATGAAAAAAAGGTTTATTGGGTTAAAGATTTCCAAGAAGTTGGAGTAACGGAAAAGTAAGCAGAAATAAAACCGTTGTATCATTTTGTACGTAAATGAGTTCATACTTTTCAAACAGTAAATTGAAAGTATTCAAATGACATTTCCTTTTCATTTGACCGTTGACCTTGACAAAAAATATAAGATCACATTATGAAAGTTAACAGCATTCACGTAACGCTATAAGATTATCAAGCTCCAGTGAATCACTAGATCATAAATATCAGATCTAGCCATCGTTCAGCTATTTCCGGAGAACACATATATATATATATAATTCCTGTTATTAAAACCTGGATATAGCCGCCACTGCCATGGGAACCGGCATGGTCCTGAGTGCTTGGACAACCAGCACAATAGAGGAAGTGGCAGAAGCATCAGGCAATGGTCTGCGCTGGTTTCACGTTCACATCTTCAGGGACAGGTCAATCACCCGGAAAATCATTGAACGAGCGGAGAGGGCGGGCTACAAAGCCATATTCATTTCTGGTGATACGCCTGTATTGGGAAGAAGACTCAGGGCGTTGAGGAACGAATTTGCTCTGCCGTCAAAATTCAGGTACGAACGAATACGCCAGGATTTTTGTTTACTTGCACATGAGAGCCAGTAAACACGACATTAAACTCAAGACTGCATGCTAGTCAATCTAGGATGTTATATTAGAGTGTTCTTGTTCCTCAACATAGATCCGGATTAAGCTCTTTTCTTCCGTGATCTTTTCCTGACTCTCTTTCCATAACAAATATATTTCTCGTCTTTTGTTAGTTGCTTTCGGTTTTTATGATTCTGAAAATTCGAATTCGAAACATCAATTTTTTATAAATGTCATATCCTGTATTATATAATGTTCGAGTTGGCTTTTTGCTTTTTAAGTAACGCTACAATGACGATCCTTTTTGATAAAGCGATTTCAATCAAAGCAATATCAAATTCCGAAACCCTAGTTTATGATTATATTCTGAATTGAACTTGAATTCATGGCAGGTTACAGAGCTTTCCCCTACAGTTGCAGATTGAGAATGGGACCAACAACGACAATTTTCCGAAGTATGTGAACACTCAGATCGATGATACCGTCAGCTGGGACGACATAGGATGGATCAGAAGCATCTCCTCACTACCAATTGTCGTCAAAGGCATTCTTAATGGTATGATTGTGTCCCGGCCCCCCCCCCCCCCCCCCCCCACTCAGTGTTATTTAGGGTACGCATATGCTCGTACCCTCTTTTTGAAAGCAACCTCTATCAGAGGACTGCCAACATTTCCGATCCCCCCTTTCGCGGGCTTTTCACGGGCTTTTCCTGCCTTGGAGACCCCCCTAAATCAGGAAAATGCTCAATGTACCCCCCTAAATTCGGAATAATTTCTCAGGAGTCCAAAGAGATGAGAGAAAAAAGAAAAACACCCCCTTTTTAAAGAAATCTCCGGGTGAAAAGTCAAATACACCCCTTTTTTTACAATTCTCGGGCCGGACTTTGTCGCACGAAAAGTACCCCTTTACCGGACATTTTGGCAACACGCATGCGGTCATTCCGACCTCTAAGTGGGGGGGCCGGGGATTGTGTATTGAAATCTGAGTCGAACCTCTCCGAGGACTAATATACAAGTAGCCAACATTCACAATAATCAACATGAAAACTCGAGGTCTTAATAGAATGAAATAAAAGTTACTATCAATGCACTTTGTTTTTACTTAAATTTATCAGTTGCAATGTTTTATATAATCGCTTTAAAATGGCACATCTTCCCTAACTGAAAAATACCACGCGTCCTACAACCTGGTTGTGCATTAAGCGGACGTGTAATATTTAGACAATTTGAAAAAAAAAATTGAGCCTGATCATCTGCTGTGGAAACCTTTAGTGTGTTCCTTTTTTGAATGGTCACTTTCAATTTTATTGGATTGCTTGATTTTTTTTTTGTCGACCTTTTTTCGAGCAAACCTTATCACCATATTCGAAAATCAGAGGACATTTTTTATTGGTTGTTTATAACTCACGCACACCGCCACGCCGACCTTCTTGGTTATTCGTCATGATTGTTCGGTGTGTTCGATCTCGCGCCGGTTTCGTCTGTGTTACTGAGGTATTATTACAAACCCTTTTGGCGGGGTTGCTTCAAGTTTATCCAATAACTCCCACCCCCTTTCTTTAAGAGGCTCTAGTGATGACAATAAATAGTTGTGAGTTACGTTACAACCTCGACCTTTCCCCTCTCTAGCGGCCGATGCCCGAGAAGCTGTATCTCGTGGAGTAGCTGGTGTAGTGGTGTCTAATCATGGAGGAAGACAATTAGACGGTGTCCCTGCATCGGTAAAGTCACAAGAATTATTTCTTCTGCTTTTTCTTCTTTCTTGTCTTCTTTAGCTGTAGACTTTTCATACTTATATATTTCACATCCTTTTCTGTTAAAAAAATAATAAGTTTGTTCTAATACAAAGAGGAAAATGAGAAGAAAAGATCAGTGAAGGTTTGATAAAAATCGGACAATATATAAGAAAGTTATGGATTTTTTTGATCCATAAGTTTTCACTAAATACTTCAAATCTATGATTCAAATTGGCAACACGGTCTCTGAATATCATGTCACTGCCTCAGCAGCCTCACAATTTCAACTTTGGTCAATGCAAGAAATTTCATTAAATTCCATTTTGATCAAAAGATATATTTACTTCATGCCTATCTCGATCATATATCACGGATAACATGTTCTTTCATGCTCCCCATATAAGATAGATCTACTATTCCTTTAACATTCAGGGAAATTGAGATTTTGGGTCATTCTGTCATTCAGATCAGTGGTGAGTTATGAAGGCATGTCATCACCATTTGGTCCCTTTCTGACCGCATTGCCATTATGTCTCAAAGATTCTAAGATTTTTATGATTTTTCAATGATTCATAACTTTCTTATTTGTCGTCCGTTTTTTCTCAAACTTTCACTGAATTTTTTCTCTAATTCTATTCTGCTTCACCTTTAACTGTTCAATAATACCTTGAAAGTTACAAACAAGCAGGACAAAGTAGGACGGCGTCAGCGATTTTTGAGGTCTTAGTATAGTCTTTGTGAGAAAATTATATCTTTTGCAAAAGGCGAATACAAAATAACTGTGCAAACGTTGTGTTGAATTATCGGAACAACACTCATTTTAGTTTTCTGGTTAAATGTTATTAAATGATATGACAATAAAATGACATGTTTGATTTTGTTAGTGACGGATCTTCAGTAAATTGTGATCATATTTCATTTGACCATCTTTCCTGACCTGTTGAGTCCCGGTGCCTTCGGATAGTGAAAGATACAATTTTCAAGTTCAAGTTCAAGTTCAAGTTTATTCAAACCAATCAAACACAACATTTTACAATCAATTGACACAAAAGAAATAAAAAACATGATAGGTTTGGGACCCCGGAGAAGCAGAGCTTGTGATAAGGGGCCCCTTAAAAGGTACATAAACAAAAACAAAATAACAGTATTTAGAATAACCGATGACAAAAACATATTTACAATGATAACTTATGAGTAAATATGGGAACAGAAAAAAAGATAACACACATACACATACACACCCACGCACACACACACAGACACACCCACATACACACATACACACATGGCTTTCCAGGATTTACTTTAACATATTTTGTAATCTCTCAAAAAGATATTCTCGACATGTATGTTTAAACATAGGTAGTGTTGGACTGGATCTGATGTTTTGTGGCAACTTATTCCATTCTTTGATACAATTAATTACAAAAGAGTTCGAAGCAGTTTGTGTTCTCGCAAACGGCTGATGGATAAGATTTCTCTGACGTGTGTTGTACGAATGGACAGTCGAATTAACAATAAACGCATCTTTTAAAAATGAATTATTTTGAGCAGATTGAGATTTGTACATGAATATCAAACAATTCATGGAGACTAATTCATCAAGAGGCAACATCTGAAGTTGCACAAATAAAGGATTACTTGGACTTCTGTAATTTGAATTTGTAATGAGCCTGATAGCTTTCTTCTGAAGGACTATTAACTTGTTTAAATGGCTCCTATACGTATTTCCCCATGCAACATTACAATAAGTTAAGTGAGGCATAATGATAGCATTATAAAGAGTTACTAAAGTTTGCTCTGGTAAAAAAAAGCGTAACTTAAAAATCACACCAACACTCCTCGAGACCTTGGTACAAACATTGCTGAGGTGATCTTTCCAAGTTAAATGATCATCAACTGTAACTCCAAGAAACCTTACATTTTGACTCCGGTTGATCAGATGACCACCTATTGTCAGGGGGTCAATATTATCTGGGATTCTTTTGCCCCTTGATCTAAAAACAACATATTGAGTCTTACTAGCATTTAACAAAAGTTTGTTGCAACAAAACCACTTAAATATATTGTGAACTTCATTATTTGCAGACAAAATCAGATTATGCATGTCTTTGTGGTGAGAGAGCAAGCAAGTATCATCAGCAAAAAGTGAATAAGTAAACAACTGAGATGAGTTTATAATATCATTAATATAAATCAAGAACAATAAGGGGCCCAGGACTGAGCCTTGGGGTACGCCATATTTTACCTTCCTAGATTGTGATTTAACTCCATTAACCACTACATACTGTAATCGATTATGTAAGTAATTTTTAAACCATTTCAAAGCTATCCCACGAATGCCATAATGCTCAAGCTTGCTTAATAATATATCATGATCAATAGTGTCGAATGCTTTCGATAAATCCAAAAACACACCAAGACAAAACTTCCCAGCATCAATTGCATTTATAATAGTGTTTACCAAATTCAAGACACCCATACTTGTAGAGCAATTCTTTCGAAAGCCAAATTGTTGTGGGATCAGAATATCATGAAGTCGAAGGAAGTCATCCAACCTTTTATACACTATTTTCTCTAGAATTTTTGAAAATATGGGTAACAAAGCAATTGGTCTATAATTCTCAATGTTCTTACGATCATTCTTCTTGAATACAGGGATTACTTTAGCTATTTTCAATTTGTTTGGGACAATACCCTGAAACAAGGACTTATTAAAAATATCACACAAGGGTTCAACAATGCATTGAATACAAGTTTTAATGACTTTTGGGGAAATGTCGTCAGAACCGCATGCCTTGGATGGTTTTAGAGTTAAAACAAAGTTAGAAATTTCATGAACAGACGTTGGTCTAAAGTACAAGGACGAGGAGTGATTCTGCACTGACAAAAATTGTTTGTATGATGTTTGGACAGGAGGAATTTCCTTGTTTATTTTAGAGGGCAAATCAATGAAATATTCATTAAAATATTTTGCTTTTTGTAAGTCTGATTTTAACAGTAAATCATTATGATACATATCATTTGGAAGTGGCGTCTTCTTCCCCCTCCCAAGCAAACCATTAATATGAGACCAAGTCTTTCTAATATCATTCTGAGTAGTTCGAAAAACATTATCATAATAATCCTTCTTACTTTGACGAACAAGGTTTGTCAACAAGTTTTTATAGTCAACATAACTTTTCCGATTAATCTCATTTTGGTTCTTAATATATGTATGATAAAGCTTATGTTTCTGATTAATAGATTTCAGAAGACTTGGAGTAATCCATGGTTTCCTGCATTTCTTCTTCACACTCAATTCAACTAAAGGGAAATGTAAATTATATAAGTTGGAAAAAATATCACTAAAATAGTCATAAGAAACATTTGCATCAAACAAGCTATATAAACTAGACCAATCAACTTGAAGAAGATCGCGTTGGAAATTATTCATTCTTTCATCAGTAATCACACGTCTAAATAATTTATTGTGTACCTTTCCTGTAGTGACTGCATTGCCTTTGTTAATGCTACAAATTGGCATGTGATCAGAGAAATCAGAACAGAATATTCCAGAATAGAAATGGTCTTGAACACAGTTTGTAAATATATTATCGATTAAGGTTGCTGAAGATGACGTGATACGAGTCGGTTTAGTGATTAGGGAAAGCAACCCAAACGAAAACATAAAGTCAACAAAATCTTTTACCTTTTCATCTACATCAACATTTAACAAATTGATATTAAAGTCACCCATAATATAAATGTCATTCTTTTCTTTACTCAGTATTTGCATTTCATGATCAAAGCCATCAATAAATGATCTAATGTCATTACCAGGTGCTCTATAAATGCATCCGACAATCGACTTTTTGTTTGCAATACTAATTTCTAAAAATACACATTCATAATAAGCATTAGCCATAGATAGATCATTACGTATCTTGTAATCAAGCCCGTCTCGGACATAACATGCTACTCCACCACCTTTCTTATTTGATCGACAGACTTGAACAAATGAATATCCTGGAATATCAAACATAGCTACATCTGTAGATGGTTTGAACCAGGTTTCTGAAATACCAATAACAGAGAAATTATGTTCTATACAGGATAGTAATACTACCAGATCATCAAAGTTTTTAAAAAGACTTCTGGAGTTAATATGCATCAGAGAAAGTTTTTTATCGCCATTAAACTGGAAATCGCTGCAGTTGATATAGCTACACTCATTAACAACAGCATCATTAATATCTTCAAAATCATCATCCATGAGGAAAGATTAGATGTAAACAGTATATAAAAACAACAGATCTGAAGCGGTCATAAAAAATATCAAATACCAAAACAGAGAGATAAAACAAAGCAGTTTGCGGATAGCCATCACATTCATTCACATACAAGAACACACACACAGACACACTAATGAAACAAATTAATTTCTCCCTGCCTTGCCCCAAACTCTGTGACCGTTCAGATCGATGTTCTAGACGAGGTAGCCAGTGCAATCCGAGGTTCTGGTGTAGAAGTCTTCTTCGATGGTGGTGTTCGATCGGGAACTGATATCCTTAAAGCACTAGCGCTAGGAGCACGAGCCGTCTTCATAGGTCGACCAGCTCTCTGGGCTCTCAACTATGATGTAAGTGTCATTTCGACGCCAGATTAGGACAGATATGCTCTATGACAATGGTACCCCCGGATAATACCTCACGAATAAATACTCCCTGGGACAACTACCCCTAGGACAATCACTCATATGCAACTAGCATCTCCAGAAAACTACTCCCTAAAGAAGAAGAAGAAACAAAAATAAATCGTTCTCTCTCTTTCCCTCTCTCTCTCTCTCTTTCACTCACTCTCTTAATGTTCTCGTCTTATTCATAAATGGGATATATATATAAAAATGATGTGACATAAATTAAAAAAATATCTCGGCAAATCCTGGTTGTAATTGCAAATTTGATTTTTTTTAATCCCCCCCCTTCTGGTATTCTTTCAGCACCACGTCCCAACCATACACAATCCTCTAGCCACGTCCTGCATGTAAATCATTATTAATCTTGCATTTGAGTTTGATGATGTTTCTTACTAAAATTATATTTCGAAAGAAAATTATCTTTGTCATTCCGTTTTATTACAGGGCACAGCGGGCGTCTGCAAAATGCTGGAAATTCTGAAGATTGAATTTAGCGTAGCCATGGCATTGACAGGTAAGAGTACAGAGTGTGTTAATCATGAAATAGTTTTACAGTATATTTGATTGTAAAGATTATAAAGTAATCAAGAATATTGAAAGGTCAAAGTGTGTTTAATCGATTTCGACACTGCCTTGCTTAATTGTTACTTGTTTTCATCACCAGTTTTCTGCCATACGCCTATACCTTATCGCTGTATGACATGAAATCAAAATTGTGAAATAATCTATTCATTTAATCGGCAAATTCTTCATTAACGTATTCACCATTCCGAAATGCTGATAAAACCAAATACATGTACTATAAAGAATACAGATTTAACACTCAGTTACAAGAGTTGCGTAGGATATAAAGCAGTGCTGATATCGGACCATTAATACATTTGAGGCCCGTGAAATCGTTCCAGATTGTTGTACTTTTGGACTTTACACGACATTGTTCACTCCATACTTTTTCATGTTATGATTTATCTCCTTGTCGAACACAGGTTCGCTGAGTGTTGCTGACATAAAGAAAGATATGCTGAGAAGACAAATCATTTACGCCAAGTTATGAGATTTACCAAAACCTGTATAATTATGTAGCATCGTTTATCTTCTTTGTGTTTCACTGAAGCTTGAATTAGAAAAGTTTGACACCAATATACTATCAAGATATAAATCAAGTGTGATTCTAAACTATTATATCCTACACGTAGGTTTATTGTCATATTGTGTCTTCCATCCATCACAATAATCATAATTCAATTTGTTAAATTTGATTTATTATTATCGCAATCTAGATGAGTTTGAGGATGAAATTAATATCAACATTTAAAACCTCTAATTCACCCTTGAATTGTGATTATCTTCCTCTGTAGTATTTTGCCATATTTGCTGTAACGCAATTGTTATTTCCATCGTGTGTTTTTTTTTTTTGTAGGTGGGGGGGGGGGGGGTGGTCTATAATATAATGTAGCTAATCGGCTTGTTCTATGTTTTTCCTTTTACTTGATAGTATATGCATTGAAGTATGTAATTACGGAACTACTGTTATGATTAATATTGGTACTGTTGGTTACAGAACGTATATTGACGATAACAAAAATTACCCACTTGGCTGATCTGTGGATCATTTCACTAAGTGAATTGAATGTTGAACATGCTTCATTCAGGCAGTATCCAATGGAAATATTACGATTTTATTTTATCTGCAACACGATGACAAGAGATTATTCTAATATTAATTATAAATCATATAATGTCGTATATTTACACAAAATCTGAAATTATACTGAGTTTCGCTTGCCTCTCTCTTCATCACATGAGTTTTTCTCATATTTGATACGAATTGAATCGAATTTGAGCTTTATTTCAACTTGCTATTATCCCCCATACAGTAAGTTTACCAAAATAATATATGTTACTCACGCATGTACTTATAAAACCTTTAATATTGCACACCAATTAGTTCTAATTATTATTGTGTTATAAAGTTATCAATATAATGTAAAACATCAATACCTCTCATTAAGTTCATGTTTAAGTTTAGTATTTGCAAAATAAATTAAAAATATGAAAGACTCGTAAATATGATGATGATGGCCAGCCATCATGACCATGCTACGGTGAATTGAAAATTGATTAAAAATCGCAATTATCTACTGATCAATGATGTAAATCTTCATAACAGTATTACGTCTCTGTGCAGACGAGTTTATGAGTACAACAATGATGTTAAATAATTACAGATGACCATGTTATAAGGGTAATACTAATAAGTCACACAAATACGTATTTCGTTAAAAGGGGACACCCCATATACCGTGTGAGTCAGAAAAAAAATTTACACTCAGAAAATTGTCATTTATTTTAAAAGTCAGCTATGAACGAAAGATTATCATACATGTTTTTTGAAAGAGTGTTATATCAAAAATCGTTTGGTAATATTTTTGTGTGGTATGTGTTCACGCTTGGATGAACTGGAGGCATTGTTTGCGATGCGATGCCTTGCATTCGCTTTTTGCAGAAATAAAGTCACACACACACACACACACACATGCGCGCACAAATGTTCTTAAGTATTTGATATGTGAGGCATGATTAATTTTGTTAGGGATTGATGTTATTTGGATCTGCAAAGACTGAATTAATACCCAAATCCCAATTGTTTTATTCAAACATCACGTTTTATTCAAACATCACTTTGGCGCAAGTCAATTTTCGCACTCTCTTAAACAATGTCTCCAGTTCATCAAGTGTGAACACTTACCAGTAACCACACACAAATGATTTGGGATAAAACACACTTTTATAAGATGTATAATAATTTACTGTCCATAGATGATTTTTAAAAAAATTAGCAATTTTCTAGGTGTAAACTTTTTTTTGCTCACACTGTATAGTAAGTTTAGCCAAAATATTTTGTATTATCCACACCCTCCCCCACACCACTCACCAACACAATCACATCAGCCGACGATACAAATGTTCCCCTTTATAGCTTAACCCACTTTACGCCCCTCATAGTCTATCTTCTCTTGTCGTTGCCCCTCTCGCTTGATGTTGCACGCAATCTTTACCACATCTTAAATATTTTCCTCATTCACCATAATGTATACCATTGCTATATAGATGACTGTACTATGATAAAACAATACTTTTCTATAATTATTGATCTAAAAGAAACAGTAATTTTGTAATACATGCATATATTTTGAGAAAATAGGTAAAAACACACTGTGTACAATTTGTATATATGACACAACTTATTTGTAATCATTAAACGATGTGATTAACATTTAATTTTACTTTCGTTTGCGTCTTCATTATGTTTATGTGTTCAGTCGGGTCTTCATTCCAATGAACGATGAAGAAGTGAAATTTGTAGGTGATTAGAAAAATGCTAGAGACTTTGCAATGCAATGGAAGACATTTAATCTTGCCGGCCACTGACGTTTTGGATTAATCTGAGAACTTTCCCGTATAAGCGTTTTGAACAGCAAACTGGCTGAATCACTCGAAGGTGTATATAGATAGGCCTGAAATAAAACATTCGAATCTAGTGGACCTTTTTCTTTCTTACTTTGATGGAAATCAAATTTTCATCCATTTTTAGATGGGGAACTAATATGTGCGTGCAGTTCGTCAATCGCTTGTATTTATCCTGAATAGTGATTGTCAACAGCGCCATCTGTCTTTATTTCGCCGTTTTCGTAAATGTCAGATCTATTGTATTCAAATTAAAGAGCGAAACCACATAGGTTCTAGACTGGGTTTGGGGCTAAATACCCCACCCTTCCCTTACAATTCTTAATTATAAATGAATTTGAGCAAGGCACATGTAACAATGTATGACTTTTGCACTCAAATATCTATATGTTACAATATAATTTTAAATTTGTTATCCGTTATGAAAATTTAAGAAAGATTATATTTGTTTAGATTATAATCAATAATATTTGCAGGGATGCAGTTTTCGGGCAAAAGCCTGAATTCAGGCCCTGGCGGTTTATTCTCAGGCTATAGTTTAGGATTTGTTTGTGTGTACAATATAGCTCATTTTAGGTGATTTTCAGGCCCTCTGATCAAGTTTTACTGGCATCCCTGCATTTGAATTGGATTGAATGTACAAAATGTACAAAATGAATACCAGAACCCTCAATCTCCCCTAAAGCCCCAACAAGCTCCCCAAAGCACCCGCCCCCTACACACAAACATACACACGCACACACAAACAAAACACGCACATACACACACACACGCGCGCACGCGCACACACACACACACACGCACGCACCCACACACGCACACACACAAACAAACAAACAAAATCTCGAACCGAGCCTGTGAATAATCACTGATATAAATTTATGATTCTTTTTCATGCTAGACTATTCTTTAAAATCGCATTAATTTTTCTAAATCTTTGTTATTCATCTAAATATCGTATAAATGTTGGTGTTGGTTCCGCCCTACATATTCAATTTGGGCATGACCTTATGATTCTACAGGCATTGTTATTTCAAACAACGATGAACACTAAAATCTCATAGTCTAAATTTGATAGCTGCATTGCGCCGATTTCAATGGAATAATTTATATTACCATAACGTAGATCACAGAGAAAAATAATCTCCGCCGCTAAAGTATAGTGTACAAAACGGATTACGAGTTTAACAATGATCGAAATTTAGCCCTATTGGAACACTAATTCGAACCGACGAAAATCGAGGCAATTATTTGAGAGGGCATGTACAGAAAAAGTGAAGTTATTGTAAAGATTACTATATTTCCACCATTTAGAATGCTGCTCTTATAATAATAATAATAATAAACAATATTTATAAGGCGCTTAATACTGGTGTCTCTAAGCGCACCATATTCTGACTTAACAATTATTTACCAAAACTTATAATAATCTGTTCTTTATTCAATAAATCATGCATATATAATATAGGATTTCTCGGTCACTTTCGTAAGCTTTTCATTCGTTTTGATACAAAGTTCATTCAAATTCGCGAAATAAAGCTGCCGGCGTGTTAATTACATTCAAAATAACACTTTTTTTCATTTGATTTACTTATTTGGTCAATGGATTTAGCACTTTTTTCGTTCAATTTAACAACCGCTTACAAATGCGCAGTTTGCATTCATTTTCGTCAACAATGGCAAATCGGACGTCCGTACCATTCAATTTCACTTTGGGTCATTCTAAATAACAAAGTTTTCATTCATATTCGCCTATATTTAGAAACCTATGGTATACATGGTATATGCACATGTTTCTCATCTAAATTAAACAAATGAGTTATATAACATGCCGAGATGTCTTGCCCGTCAACATGTAGAGGGTTAAACAACTCTAGATATAAGATTGGACATCATCTTACTGATGTTCTCATCACGGACTTTATCGTACTCGGACATCTTTTGGAAGTGATATTACGTAGACGAACATGATAATGTAATGCATGATGTAACTATGATCATTAACATTATAACCAAAACAAGATTTCATATTGTATACGCGTATTCTTAAGTTTATGTCCACGTGACATGATATGTGCGCGCAGTGAGAAAACAATGTATCAAACTCATTAATGATTGTGTAGCGTGATCGTGATTGTAATTGAGATGGTGATTACGATTGTGACTGAGATGGTAATTGTGACTGTGATCACGATCGTGATTGTGATTTAGTGTGATGGTGATTCAGATTTTGATGTGACTATGATTGTGATTGAACTGATACTCATAGATTGTTCTTATTAACATGTTCAATACAGACTAAATATAATAACACAAATATAAATGGCTTCAAAGAGATTACGAACATCGAATAAATTATCAAAAACAAAACAAAACAAAACATTAAATATAAATCAATGTATAGAGTATTGATACCCCCCCCCCCCCCACCATTATGGTACGCCACTCCAATAAATACAACCGTAGTCTCACGTTAAACACACACTTTGCATGCACTTATATCATTGCATATTCATAAAAAGACACTCTTGCTTAGTTCCATGCTAATTCTATATTGATGTGGCTAGGTTTTATCTACTTAACACATGGCATGATCGTTCAGTTGCTAAATGGTGATGATTTAGGGGGCATACATAATTATACACCCATAGTGAGGACAAATAACATGTTTGTTGCTTACCAACCCATACAATTTGAAATGGATTATATTTTCGGGGTTCTATATCATACTGGGTAAGATTTACATGTTTAATTTGTCTGCAAAACGTGTGAAACTGTATGCAAAGAAACGAATTTGAATTCACGGAAGACGCTATTACGTAATCGCGAATCGTTTCGCTTTAAATTGAATGAACATTTTACGAAAAAGAAACACGTTTTAATTTGAATGAAAATGAAATGTTTTTGAATGATCGTTTTAGGAATTTAAATGCTAAAACACGAATTTGAACGAAAAATAACAGCTGCGGTGACAGAATCGGCGAAATTGAATGAACATAAAATGAATTTGTGTGGCCAACTTACGAAAGTAACCGAGAAATCCTATAATAAAAAATAAGATAAGAGTGAGATCAAACATACATACAAGAGGTCAAAGATAGGATCAAACATAGGATCGAACAAACAAAAAGTAAGACGGTGTGCACCTCCTTTGACCGACTCACAACTGCAGAATATTATTTATGAATTAAAAAGGTGCGTTTTCAGCAAGGACTTGAATTGGTCGAGAGAATGAATATTATGAAAGTGCGCTGGTAATTTGTTCCAAAGGATAGGGGCATTTACTGAGAAAGCTCGATCGCCATATTTTGTAACGGTACGAGGTCCGAGGGTTAACTGCAAGGTTGATGATGATCGAAGAGGTCTTAAAGAACTAGAAGAACGTAAGGAAATCAAATCTGAAAGATATTTAGGGGCTTGGCCATGGAGAATTTTGTATGTAAGAAGAAGAACTTTAAATGTTATACGATGGTGTATGGGAAGCCAATGAAGAGAACGCAATATTGGGGTTATGTGCTCAAACTTTCTCGAGAGAGTAACAAGCCTTGCAGCAGTATTCTGAATTCTTTGAAGTGGAAGTAGGGACGATTGCGGAAGACCAGAAAAAATTGAATTACAATAATCAAGGTGGGAGGATACAAATGCATGGGTTAATTTTGCAGTTGTGGGCCGGTCAAGTAGTTTCCTAATTTTCCCAATTTTGAAGATTCCAAAAGATGCCGATTTACATACGTTTTTAATGTGCTGTTGAAATGTAAGATTTGTGTCGATTAAAACACCCAGGTCTCGAACGCATTCACTACCCTTCAGTGAGCCATCTCCGGTAACCAAGTCGGGGAAGGAATACGTGTTTCTGAATTTGGAAGTAATGTGGATCATTTCAGATTTTCGTTCATTAAGGCAAAGTCTATTGTTAGAAGACCTCTTATCAACTGAGGATAATGTAAATATGGTAGAAAATTGGTTTCTATGTCCCTGCATGAACAAACGAACTGTATCATGAGCAAAACGCAAGCCATACATAGAAAAATGTCCAAACAGCAGACGAATAAATACCAATAGACAAAAGATATTTTCATTCAATAACTATTTATTCAATACTCGCTATTATTACATTGATTCTGATGACCTGTAACTTAATTCACCAAAAAATGGCATGACTACTTATATTAGAAACTAAGTACGACAAACAGATGATTAAACAGGAAATCAATACACACTCTAAATAATAGCCATATTTTTTAATCTGCCCACTCTGGGGTAAAATTTACAATTTGTCATGGTTTAGAGTGAATAGAGGACACAATACTATCTTACGGCGTAAAATATTGAAGAGGAATTGAATTCAAGGAAAAGACATGTATGGGATAAGACAGTGGAAAGCAATTTTTTGAAAGTAATGAGCACTATAGTGATAGGGGATCTCCCATTTAGCAACGCGGGCGTATGTGACGTCATTCAAGGAGAACCCGACATATTTTGTATATTTATAAAAAACTACTACAACATTATTATCATTCTTAATTTTATGATAGAGTGATTATATTTTACAAAAGAGGGTATAACAATATGTTATCTTTAAAACACCATGTGAAATATATGTGTTCCATCACGAATTTTAGTATTGGGATATCTAAATAAATTTGAAAATGATTTACACAATAAATCTAAGGATTGGTCTCCGTTTATGATATCAAACATGGATGAATTTCCGCTCGGAGTTTCGTCATGATAATTATTTGTCCTTGACTTCTAAAAAGATTTAAAGCTTTTTTTTTAAATACTATATTTTTGTCATTTTGTTCAATACTTTGTTTCCTCTTCCACTCAGACTAATGTTATAATGAAGGATCAATCCTCTTTAAAGTAGCAATATTCTCTTCTTCTGAAATATCTCAATGCCGTCATAAGGTAATACAGAATAGAATTTCAAATATAATTTAGCTTAAACAATTAATCGTGAAACAGTTAAGAAGAAATGATGAAGTCTGCTCGTTATTATGTCCATGTGTATCAATAACCTATAGTCACACCCGCGAGACCGACTCCACACCGAGAACAGACCGACCGCATGGTCATAATGATGGAGTAAAAACCGGTCGGTTTAGAGTCAGTTTGGAGTCGATTTGAAGATGTGACTGAGGAATTAGATAGCAAGATATGAAACCTGAAAACCTTTGCCTCCAACATACGCATCAGATGATAAGCGAAGAGTGAGCTGGTTGGTCCGAGACACAATTGGGGATGGTGGAGACGCCCCTTCCAGGCTGCATTATAAATATAGAATAATATAAAATAGAGTGTACTGCTTTGTGGATCTCCTTATCGAAATTCAATCACAATTTTTATGATGTATCAATCTGTTAATCAATTAAGCGCTTCAGTGTGAAATTTGCTTCCATTATAGTTCTCAATCAGTTGCAGTGGTTAATTATGACTTTCATGGCACCAATCAAAAGATGAGAATATGGGTCTTGAAGATAAGATCCGGATCTTTCTGGATTGATCTTAAGACTTCTGGTAAATTCATAACTCAGTCATACGAACGAAACCGACACCAGGAGGGTGTTTCATCATCGAAAAATGATTCCGATTTGAGAAAAAAAATTAAGGCTTGATGAAACCCGGTGATCGACAACAGACCGAACCAACAATTACATTAGCAATGGCCTAAAATTTGTCGGTTTGGAATCGGTCTGGTACACGGGATTGGTTGTCTGGGGATTCGTCCGATTAGTTAGTGTCCGAGAGGGAGGGGTGTGAGTAGTTTTCCGAGTTGTTAGTGTCCGAAAGGGAGGGAGGGGTGGGAGTAGTTGTCCGAGTGGTTAGTGTACGAGAGGGAGGGAGGGGTGGGAGTAGTTGTCCTAGTGGTTAGTGTCCGAGAGGGGGTGAATTCTTTTTAAGCTAACATTACTTCTGCTCTGTCGAATTGCTCCCACAACTAATTGTTTAGTTTTCAAACAAAATTCGTTTACCAATTTCGAGGAAATGCGAGAAGATCTGAATTGTATTTTTGAGCTGTTTTGAAGTTAGTTCGTTCGTTAGTTAACGCGTTAGAAAGCTAATTTAGTAAGGTATACAGCTCGTTCGTGCTACGGTCACAAATGTTCGTACGAACGATGCGTTCGTACGAATCTCCCTGTTCCTACGAATTTCAAGGTTCGTAGAGATTCGTAGATGGGGCATAGTTTCTTACGTCCTTCTTACGGAGTTCGTACTAACGCCGTTTAATTCGCAAGAACAACTCAAGACCTTCTTGAGAAACGAAGTGATTTTCGGTTATATAATGGCCCTAGAGTTCGTACGTTTTTCGTAAGAACGTCTTGAGTTCTTCTTACGTCAGACTTACGCCAATCTTACGAGTCTTTGTTTTCGCAAGGTTTTCGTACGTGTAACTCACGGCATTTTAAAGTGATTCGTAAGAAAGTCTTACGATTTGAAAAAAAATATTTGGTCGGGTTGCAAAAAAAGCGCTGCCGTATACTGTCGAACATTCTATGACTGTTGAAAGTTTGATATTTCACGGTGGCAGTATTGCCAAGAAGAATACAAGTCTACAACTGCAACTGCAACTCCATCAAGTGTTTCTTGAACTTACTGTTAGCATATCTGTTACTTCCTTTATTATAAAAGCAGTCATGTTCACCGAAGAAGTCAACAAGTTTTTGCTCTGTGGTGGCATCAAAGTCATACTTCTCCTTTCTTAGTTTCCCTATGACCTCATCTTCATCGCTATCGGGGGGGGGGGGCACAACTCCCAGGGGGCTCACCTTCCAGGGGCAATGGCGTAATGAGCAAAAAAGTTTGGAAGGCAGGGGGTGCAGAAGAAAAACAGCATCACCACCACTCTTTCACGTAAATTGGCGTGGGGTCCAGGGCCTGAGCCCCGGCAAAGGGGTCAAGGGGCTGAGCCCCCGGAAGCTCAGGCTTTTTAGGCATTACATTACGGTCAGATGAGCATATTTAGAAACCTTATTTGTGACACTGGCATGTCACTAATAGGCGGTGAGTCCAGGGGGCAGAGACCACGGAAGCTCAGAGGTTTAAGATATTTAACTACGGTCAGATGAGCACACAGGGGACCGCCTAAGGGCCCTTAGTGGGGTCCAGGGGCGGAACCCCTGTAAGCTCTGGGGTTTTAATTAGGCATTTAATTACGGTCAGATAAGCATATTTAGATACCTTATTTGTGACATGCATGTCACTAATTGGCGGGGAGTCCAGGGTGGAAGCTCAGAGGTTTTAGATATTTAACTACTGTCAGATGAGCATCCAGGGGCCAGCCTTAGGGCCCTTAGTCGGTTCCAGGGGCAGAGCCCCCGGAAACTCAGGGTTTTAGGTATTTAATTACGGTCAGATGAGCATCCAGGGGACCGCCTAAGGGCCCTTAGTGGGGTCCGAGGGCGGAGTCCCTCTAACCTCTGGGGTTTTAATTAGGCATTTAATTACGGTCAGATCAGCATATTTTGATACCTCATTTGTGACATTGGCAGGTCACTTCTTTTTTCTCTCTTTCTTTCTTTTTCTCTGTAACATACTTTTTCAAAAAATGAGGGGGGCTCGAGCCCCCTAGCCCAGCTGTTCTGCAGGCCCTGACATGAAGGCTTTAAATAAGCATATTTTTCAACCGACTGTAAATTTGGAAATTTCAAATTTTCCACAAACGCATAAACAGGTATGACTTACAAAAAAAATTGAGAAAAAATACCGGAAAATCATGTCATTTCAGTAACATTTGTAAATCACACCCCCCCCCCCTACCAGTACGCCAGCATTCAGGGGGTCATGTATTCTCACCCCTAAAACAAAAAACACAAATGCTTTCCCATCCTCTCACAATATATTTTGACGATATGCCCGTATCGCTATTATAAAAACCTCCATTGAATATAGGTGGCATGCGGAATGTTTTTAAAAATGTGATTCCTTTAAACTTTCGTTTTCTTTGAATGGAATTTTATATGTGATTTAATTCAGATTTTGTATTATTGTTATGTTCTTTTAGGTTACAAAATTAATACAAACCATCTTCACTCCTTTACTTCTTTTCTTTTTTGGGGGAGAGGGAGGGGGGCGAAAACGCGTTTTGCCCCCCCCCCTCCCCCCCCCACTTTTTGGGTTGGGGGGGGGGGGGGCGAGTGCCTTGGCGCTTAGCTTTCCAGCTAAAACTCAAAATGTGCATAAATTGTGTACGTACACCTTACGAACGCCTTACGAACGCCAGGAGTCGTTCGTACGAAGGCCATAAGAATCTCGGCTTTTAAGGCGTTCTTACGAACGCCGTAAAAGCCCTCTGTGAACAACTTAAGGCGTTCTTACGGTCATCGTAATAATTTGAAGCTTCTAGAATTGTCCCTCGACCCTACGAAATGTACGAAGATCTTGCGTGGTTCTTACGATGTATTTACGGCGTTCGTACGGCCGCCTTACGAAGAGAGGGTTTCGTACGGTGTTAAAAAAAATCTTGGACAAGACCATCGACCAATCTGCGATCTTACGAACGGTCTACGAACGCTGGTTTCGTACGGTCTTCTTAAGAAGATCTTACGAAATGGTCTGAAAATCGTTCGTACGGCGTTCGTAGCAGCCCGTAAGGGTATTTGTGACCGAGGCTACGTTTGTGTGTTTGTTTGTACGTAAGTAACATACCTCAATAGAGTCTCTTCCTGGTCATTTTGGTTCAGTTGAATCACCTTTAGGCAGTCATACTCGCAAAGATAATTAGCTCCATATTCCACGTCCAAATCATTGAATGTCAACCTAATGACCTTTCCTGGTTCTACCTGAATGACGTAATCACAGAGTATCTGGTTGGGGTAGTGTATGGGGTAGTTGAGGGACTCGACTATACCGGACTCCCCACCGAAGGTTCCACCGCATGTGGATTCTGTGATACTCTTGTAGGATGCCTTGAAGCCTTTCCTCTCTACGTATCTATCGGTGATGAATGTCAGCTTCATTGTGTTCAACACGGATACGAATTGACCAACGTTAGTCCTGGTTCCACACAGTCTGAAATATACCACCAAAATACGATGTCATACGTTATATCATTGCACAATGCCCCTCTCAATTCAACTTTGCTATTATATCATTATTATATATTTAAGTGAGGAAGGGAAGTGATTTTACATTTTGATAAAATATTGCATTTTTTTTTCTTCTAATATCGAGAAAATCTAACCGCCTCGGTTCAAATTAGACTAACATTTGCGAGACAATCATTATTCTTAAATGCATTTGAAATTGATTTATTTACCGTGTTTTCAAAACCTCGTCAGTACCTCCGAGATTCACGATAAGGTAGTCATAGTTACATCCATTACTGCCCTCCTCAATCTCCATATCATCGATCTTTAGATAAATCTTTTTGCCTACAGCAGTAGTTAAGCGGTAGACTTTCCTGTCCCGGGCATTGTAAGCATTCGGGTAGTTTGGGGAAGTTAAGGTACTCAGTGGTGCTGAGGGGAAAAAAATAAAAAATGAACGATGGTAATTGTATAAATGTACTTCTGAGCCTCGCCTTATGATTCAAACCGATCGATGCTCTGTACTAAAGAGAAAGATTTGTGAAAGCTAATGATTGATTGGATGACTTACGATTAATCGTAAATGTTAGATAAGATAGGGCTGTGGATGCAAGGGCAGATGAGGGGGTAGTGAGCATCTTTTTTGGGGACGGGGGGGGGGGGGGAGGGGGCTCTCGAAAAAAGGTAAAATTGACGTGTTTAACCTGTCCCCCCTGGATCCACCACTGTGTGGATGTATGGGAATACATTTAGTGTCGGATTGCCTTACCGCCTCACCCCCTTGTAAAAGGACACCCTCAAATATTTCCATAATAATGATAACAACAAGAAGAAGAACAATAATAATAATAATAATAATAATAAAAATGATAACAAAATAATAATAATAATAATGAAAATGATGATGATGTAAATATTATGCTTAAAGGTAATGCAAAGTTTTGGTAAATTTTGAAAATTGGGTGGATAGTGAATCTTTACAATTTTGATATATTTGGATGCCCCTGTGGATGTATTATAAGCACTGACAAAATTAGCCCCTAAAACACTTCTGTTTTCGAGAAAAATTGAATATAAAAATTTACCGGTGCTCCCGGTAAATTTTGATAAATTTCAAATAGCGCCTATGGCCGTACAATGGTACCTGCGACCATGAAAGTCTCAGAATATGTAGTTGTGATATATCATTTCCAAACGGGAATAGCTAATCGGTCGATTTTAGTCAAGAAACATCGTTTCATAGCTAAATTAATATCTTGACCTTGAGAGGGAGCTATACAACATAAAGAGTTTATTATTTATAATTTCATATCTTTAGACTCGATTTCAACCGCGACAACGATCAATGAATATTGTAGGAACGCATATGTTTCCAATATGTTAATTTGAACCAAATTCATGACCCCATACCAAAACTTTGTAATACCTTTAACATTTATGTATAAATATATATATGAACACACTTATATAATAATCACACCGACCGGAACATGTACTTGTATTTCAGGATTTACATTTTAAAGACCATTTTGGAAATCCCAGGAAGCAATTCAGTAGAATTGTTATTCTTCATAAATAGGAAGATAATCCAGTATCTAGAATTCTGAAGCCTCGTTCAGATATGCAGCGGAAATCGCGGCAATTAAACAAATCATAATGGCGTGTAATAGTGAAATATGTTTTAAAATGTTTTATATTCCACATACTAAGAATCTTGCTCTACGATTGGTCAAAAGTAAATCACGTGATGAAAGATAGATCGCCCATTATTGATGGGAGAAACAAAAAGTTCGTTGCCCTTTGTAGATAGTACTACTATCTACAAAGGGCAACGCACTTTCACCGAAGATAGAGGTACTATCTACAAAGGGCAACGCACTTTCACTGCAGATTATCCAAAAGCGCACTAAAACAGGCGTAATTAAGCGCGCATTACCAATGAGCGCAATTAAAACAAACACATGCGCGCACCGTCCCCTCAAGGGGTTGGGTTAAACTACCGTTTCACTTTTTTGGTGTGAATTTGGGCTTGGTGTCTTTTATGTAGATGCATACACGTCCTTTTCTTTTTGTAGTTAAATTGTTTTAGATGTGGAATATAAAGCAAATAATCACCTTTTGGTTTCAGGCGATGGCAAACTATCACTTCCTCGTCGATCAGAATGTATACGCTATCTTTCCTCAGCTTCGCTTCGGAAAGATAGCTACATCCAGATCGCCTCGGAAGTGATAGTTCGTCCCATCACCTTCACCAACGGTAGTTATTTGCTTACTATATCTTTTAACACAGATCTCAGTGAATACGCGTAGGACATTTTGTCACTTTTGTTGCTCGCAGTTGCCATTCATTTTTTTTAACGCGGCGTTTTTTCCTTCGTTTTTCCGACGGTTTACCGCGTTATACCTCAGAGGGTGTATCTATTATATCTTTACAATTGACAAGTTTCGGCATACATAATAAAAAGAGAACAAGAACTCTTTTGTATACCTTCACTTGTTGGTACTTCGGTTGGTGCTTTGGTAGTTACGACAGGTGTGGTTGGTGCTTTGGTAGTTACTATAGGTGTGATTGGTGCTTTGGTAGCTACTACAGGTGTGGTTGGTGCTTTGGTAGTTACGACAGGTGTGGTTGGTGCCTTGGTAGTTACTACAGGTGTGGTTGGTGCCTTGGTAGTTACTACAGGTGTGGTTGGTGCTTTAGTAGTTACTACAGGTGTGGTTGGTGCTTTAGTAGTTACGACAGGTGTGGTTGGTGCTCTGGTAGTTACGACAGGTGCTTCGGTTAGTGGTTGATCAATGGTAAAATGGGCCCTGAATCCCTTGCCGGTATTTGTTTCGTCGGAGTAGAACCAGATCATAATGTTATCTTTCGCTACGATTGGGGCTGGTATTTGGTTTCCACAATACTTCTCGCCTCCGTATCGCGGGTCATCCTTGTAGATTTGAACGTAGTCCCAACACCAGCCACCGTCTAGAGCTTCCATATCAAATGCGTCAAACGTTAATGTAATCGTAGCTCCAGGTTTGCCCTTTGAAATTAAAGACAAGGCTAGCTTTCAACAATTTAGTCGTAATATTTCCAGCTTTGCCACATAAACAGTAAATATGCTTAAATTCCTTCAGGATAATTTTTGTGTTAGAAAATGAAGAGTGGAAATTATAACTCCTCATTACATGTTATACTCTACTGTGATCTGCATTAAGTGCCTCTTTTCTAAACAATTCTTCTATACCATCTGCATAATAGACAACAACAGACCGCGCAAAATATTACACTCTTACAAATGGCCAGGAATCGGTCAGTTTGGAGACGGTTCAGAATCGGGTGGTGGGCAGGAAGAAAGCAGAGATAGTTTAACTCACAACGATATAAATCATGCTTCCTGAGTTTATGGGGTACTGTCCAGATTCATAGTCAGGGGATGTGATCTCCCCAGATGGCTCAGTTCTGGTGATCTCAGTAACTTTGAGAGAGAGAGAGAGAGAGAGAGAAGGAGAGCGAAAAAATAAAAACAGTATATTCCCTTTCGAACAAGCAGAGAGAAAGAGAATGTTAAGTTGACATAATATAATATGAGGCATCATGGTCGGGGTTTGATTAATACAATTTTATACACTGCAGGGAAGGGGTAGCGGGAGGGGTTGGCAGTATCGGGGGTGGTGAGGTTAGGGGGAACGATAAGGGGGGGGGGGTAGTGTATTGGTAAATTACTATGATTTTTACAAAAATTGATATTGTATGTTAATTACTATGATTTTCATAAAACTTGATATTGTATGTAAATTAATATGATTTTTGCTTTTGGACCCCATGCAAGAACAGGACCATTTTGAAAATGGTTCTGAAATGGGCTATCCAACTGTTTGTCTATACTTTACACATTTACTTACTTTCTTATCGTTTGAAATGTGTTTTATATGTATGTTTTTAAAATTGTATGTATATATGGATTTCGGAAATAAAAACAAACAAACAAACAAGGCGTTGTGGCGTTGCGCCAGCTAACAGTAACAGTGGAAGTTAAAACTAATTCAGCCAAGGACGCAGGTTCGAAGCTGAGTCACGTATTTTGGATGGTGACGTTTAAAGGTCGGTCCCCAGACGTAAATAATCAAATCTGATTGATACCCGTCTGTAAAAACCCGATACACACACACACACACACACACAATTGTATTTTATATTTAGCAAAGCAATCTCAAATACAAAATCACTATCAAGTGTTGTCTGATCTGCCGATCGCCGTCTGCTATATACGTTTAAGGCACATTTATCTGTGGACTGTGATGTAAACAATTATGATTAGCCATCTGTCATTTTATTAGTCTTTAATTGTTGACACACATACAATTGCCACACACACGAACACTCTCACTTCCCCTCCCCAACACACCATTTCCGCACAACCGGCGCACACATCATACCAAATGACATACACCCTGCAACAAAGTCGAACATTCTAGTTTGGTATCGACGTCGACTAGCTACGTTTGTGCTGGCAATGGTCCAGCGAGCGAAAATGAGACAACCGGAGCAATATGATGGCTCATGGTGAAACATTTATGTACATGTATATGCAGGGGTTGGACAACACGAAGGATAGAAGTGAAGATACCTGTCCGATATGAACCTTGTTATTAGAATAGAGATATCGGCTGCTTCGAGAGGCTTGGCTTTTTATAGGCTCAAGAGAACGCGCTCACACCCTGGCGCGCCTCTGGGTCATAGCAAGAGGTGCAAGTTCTCGAAAAGAGTGGTTAAAACATCGCGGAAAATCTGAGAAGCTGTCTATTTATCTTTGCTGGAAAGTGACTGGAATTTTTGATCAGTTGGGAATCGCATACAAAAAGCTCTTGATGGTATCCGCGCACGCTCAAAGAACAGTTTAACACGTTAACCAATGGGTATCGCTGCAAAATTTAACTATTTGCATGGTAACCGGAATTTTGAGGGATCTCACTCTTGGACATATTAACAGGTTTGGGTATTTTCGTTTTTTTACGGGAATGGCCAAAATCACGACTCCAATTTCGAACAATCAGATAGCTGGATTTCTTAAGTGAGGTATTTAATGAAGATTAATCGTTTGGACGACATTTTGATCAGCGTCAATTTCCTAAGCTAGCCGAATTGTTCACGTCAACCTTGGACCAAACACGGTAAACCTAACCCTAAACCTGTCAATAAATCCGGAAATAATTGTCGCAGAAACAAATGCTTGGTCATCGACTAATGATTTGTTTTAAAGACTTTAATGACATTATCAGTTCTCTTTATGTTGATATTAAGTGGATTCATAATCCTGTATCAATGTCTTCTGATGTGAATAAAAGCATCAAGATCTACTAGTTCGATTCGCTCGCTCGAATTATCTGTCATCACTTTAGAATTGAAACAAACAAAATCATCATTACATCAAATAAGAATAAAGAAGTATAAAACTTATCCATGAGTGAGGAGATTATTGTGAAAATATTCCACCCCCCCCCCCCACCCCAGGTGAAACATGGGTATGTAATATTAAGTGGCCCACAACGTTATTCTTTTGTAATATTGCTGGCCCGAGCGACCAATTGAAGATAATTACGAGGCGAGAAGGCTAGTGATTAGTTTTTTGTTCTTTTGTTGTAATTCCAAATTCAGGCATATTATTAGGTGCCTGAATATCTTTCCTAAATAGCCCTACATAATTTTGGCTTATTTAATTATAAGATGAGAAGATAACACCCGTTATTTGATAAATCATTTTGTTGTTGTTTCTGTTATTGTCATCTTTATTGCTGTTGTTGTTGCCAAATTTAGACAACTGAGATTTGATATACGGGTAAAATGCGTCACCGCCCCCCCCCCCCGCTCCCCCTCGGCAAAAGGCGAAACTGTACACAGGGTACTGCTAAATAGTATTACTAAACTCACCTGTTTCGGGTACATTTAATTGTTCGTTACAGAGCGCCCCCGTCCAAGCAGGGGGGCATTGGCATGTGCATGTTTTGTCTACAAAGCCTCCGTTGGCGCAGTCAAGAAGGGGGTCACAAGTAGAATTACAGTTGTAGATATAGTTTGCTAATTTGACATCGTAGAAACTGAGACCAGACCTTTGACCGAGGTACCACATGTCGAATGGTCGTTTTGTTACCAACGTCGGTATGTTTTCATCTATGGCGAATCCCTGTGTGGCGATATAAATGCTTGATATTAACCCGGAGTATAGTCCTTGAGATGTTTTGATTATACCAATACAGGTGTATTTAAAAAGAAGATGAAAACCAAGATATACATTTTGATTTCAAGATGTAATATCCATTTTAAAGGTATAGACCAGTTCTGGTCATGCGAATGCATTGTGAAAGAAACGTTGTGGAATCGATCAGAAAATGATGATCATCTAGCAAGTATTAGTGTGTATTCCAAGGTTCTGTAATCATCAAAATGATAGGAAATTTGGCCCAGTCTTGGTAGAGTTACAAGCACTGTAAACAGAAATATGTATATGGGACTACGTTATATTTATCAAGTCCGGATAGATATACTAATTTACCAAATATATCAATTAGAAGGCGAAATTCACCAGTGCTGTTGGAAAAAGGCATATACTGATATAGGCTATCTCAGAGCGAATCTTTTATTGAGGTGCTGAAGGATGCCTTTTTCTTTCAAAATACTGACAAGCATGCGAAAAGGTGGACAAATTATCACGCCTTTATGGTGCCCTTTCTCTCTAAGCTGCAGCTCCCTATATAACCTACTTATTGATGGGAAGAGAAGCTTCTTAGCACCCTCACTCCTAGGTCCCCGTACATATTATGGCCCCAATTGATTGATGAAATAAACAAAAAACCAAACAAATCAAAGAAACAGAGATGAGGAGAGAAAGAGAAAGTGGGAGGTCAATATATGAAAAAGGAACACTTCCTAATAAAGTGGTGAAGTGTGACGTCATCAAAAATCTATTTTTAGAATTTTTCATTTTTTTTTTCTTCATTTTCCAAAAAAGCATACAAAATAATGTACAAAGGTCGGAAACCAATTGAATATGTTAAGTATTGGCTGAGATATGACCATCTGAATAAATGGTTAGGAGCCAGAGCATATAACACTGAGTTCCTATAGGAATAATTTTTTTCAAATGGTCACATCTCAGCCAATACTTAACATATTCAATTGGTTTTCGACATTTGGACATTATTTTTGATGCTTTTTCGGAAAATGAAGAAAAAATTGAGAAATACAATTTTTTTTAAATATATTTTTATGACGTCACAGCTTCGGTACTCTATATGCAACCTTCCACACTCTTCCCCCACTCGATATCTTTGTTCTCTCGTTTAACTCCGACGATGCCCCTATACCAAAGTACCAGACACACCAACGTATGCTCAAGTACGGGTACCCCCATCCCCTCCCCCCATATAACCCTCTTGCAGGCTCCAACATATAAGAGCATATATTGCTCCGGTTGTCTCATTTTCGCCCACTGCACGTATATAGCAGACAACAATCGGCGGATTAGACTACACTTGGTAGTGAATTTGTATGTGAGATTGCTTTGTTAAATATAAAATACAATCTTTAAACTATCATTGATATCTGATAATTAAACAGTTATTAAAATAAACCTACCAAACTACATAAAACAATGAAATACTTGACTTAAAGTAGGGGAATTTGATGTGGTGCACAATTGCACCCCTCTGTAAATAATCGAATAGTCCCAGGTGATCATGAATATTCATGTTTTTGCTTACCTCGGCAAAATGTTGGCTTTTACTAAGTGGGAAAATTACGGTGGGGGGGTTGGATGAAATGGACATAATGAACCAAGCAGAAGTGATCTATGATAATTGCAATGACGAACCTTCGTCATTGCCTTGTTTTTGCAATGACGACCCTTCGTCATTGCCTTGTTTTCGTTCACATTCTGCCCCATTAATATACTTATCCTCCTTATCGTCCAAAAATCCCATTCGTTTTGCACGTAGTGCTTGTCCTTCCTGGTTAGGTACTTTCCTCAAATCCTTTTCCTTTCAAATTTCGTAGGCATCATCTCTAGCATCTCATCAAGGTCACCTACTTTTTCGATTTTCGAAATCACCCATGCATGACCGTCCAGGCGCCATTTTGTCCGTTTCTGGTCCATTTTAAGGCCTTTCTTTCTTCCTTCCTATCTCCACTATCCTAGATCCTACACATTTGTAACAAATTCCTCTAGATAGTCTGAGAGATGTTCTTTTATCTGCGACCTATAACTTGCCCTTCAAAGTGCCATCTTCATACTCAAAATTCAAATCTGAAACCGTCTCCGTCAACAATCTCTCAAATTCTTGAAAAATTGACCCCTAAATAATCTAAAACTGCCATAACTTTCTCATATAAATTCCGTTTTGTATTTAAATCTTACAGTATCTTAATCTCATAATTGCACATAGCCATGCCAAATTTCACGCTCCAATGGCTTTGCAAAACATAAATAGCGCCCTCTAAAGTTCTGGGAATTGGCTTTCTTTCTGTGGCCGTATCTCCATTATGGCTTGGCAAACCCGTACCCTTTTTTGGATTTAGATACTTGAAGATATGCCCTTTCCAGCCATATACAAAATTATATACCCTAACACTGACCGACTTTGCGAAAAATGCCCTCCAAATTCGCCATTTTCGAGAAAATTGAGAAATAACTTCAAATTGCTCTAAATTCACGATTTTTATACCTACATCAATGAAACTTGGCAGACTTATGTATCCATATACGTGACAACTGTCTGTCAAGTTTGGTAAATTTCGAAAATGTCAGCGCCAAGTTATCGCCAAAAATGATGAATTTACTATGCATTACGTAATAGCGCCTTTAATGCGTGCAGTACATTGTGTGCAGATGACAATGGTGTCAAACTGACCGCAATGAAGTGCCCTTTCGAATGATACCAAGTATGGTATATGTTTACACAGAAAATTGTGAGTAAATCGCATTTGAACAAGGGTCACTATACGAATTCCGCCCGATTATAACACTTATCGGCCATGACGTCATTTTTTTCAGACTACTTTTCGCCCCCTAAACATCCTTTTTTTTCCTTGAAAATTTGTAATGACATTCCGAGATGTAATATGCAGGGCACCTCGTGGCCGGATTTTTGAAATTGGTCAAGGGGGCCATTTAAGACGCCATTTTGTCCTTTAAATCTATTTTACATCACATGTTTCGATAGAATTATCATAGAAAAAAAAAGAGTAGTTTACAATAACGACCATGAAATTCTCTTTCCAATGATACCATATAATACGGCCCATAAAGAGACATAAAGAGAGAGAGAAAAAACAATTTAACTCCGGTCGTAATACAGATCCTCTACGTTTTCCGCCCATGCATTACACGCATTGTCTATGGGGCAAATCGGGTTCACGCTTTTGACCCCTAGAACGATCTTGATTGCAATGACGAACATGCAACTAATCCCATTTGTTTTTGCACGCAGTGCTTGCGAGCCCTTTCTAGGTTGTTTCCCCTATCCCAATTTCTTTCAAACATCGTAGGCATAGTCACTACCATCCAGTGGCGTAGACAGGTTCGTACACCTGGGGGGGATGACTCAGGGGCGGATCTAGCTTTTTGCTAAGGGGGGGGGTTGACCAAAATAATGACGATGCGGAGCATCGTCCACGTGCCGCGAAGCGGCGAGCCGATTTTTTTTTGAGGTGTTTATTTGAACCCCGTAAGTGATGTTTTCCTGGCATCTATTAACACAATGGAGATCATAAAAAGCAGTGCATGATAACGTCTTTTTAAATCAAGTAACAGTTAAATACACAGTTATATCCAGAGTTATCATGTGTTTGGTTAAGTTACCAGATGAGTTGAATATCTCCTCACAATATTTGCACTTGAAAGGGTTTCTCTCCAGCGTGCGTTCTTTTTTCTTTCTTTTTTTCTTTTTTTTTTCCTTTTTTTTTGTTTTGTTTGTTTTTTGGGCCGCCCAAGGGGGGGGGGGTTTAAACCCCCTAAACCCCCCCCCCCGTAGATCCGCGCCTGTTTAATCTTTTGGTTATCTTGTGGTTTCCAAACCACAAGATAACCACAAAATACTTGTAAGATTTTCTTTTTTTTTACCGTCTGAATTGGCTTTCACCGTGTGAATGCGGCTAATAACAATAAACACAATTACAATAATGATGAGGATTATTATTATCATCATCATAATTATTATTATTATTAATATTATAATTGTTATCATTATTATTATTACTATTATTATCATCATTATGACTTATTAAGTAAGCAAATATCATTCCCCAAAACCTGGGGGGGGATGATTGTACATGCCATCCCCCCCCCCCCCCACCTTGTGAGGTGGGGGGATGCATCCCCCTCATCCCCCCCCCCCCCCGTTGTCTACGCCCCTGCTACCATCCCATCAAGGTCACTATTGAGGCCTTTCTTTCGCCCTACCTGTCTCCAATATTACAGAAGCTAAAGACTTCGTACAAATTGCTCTGGATAGTCCGAGAGAAGCTCATTCGTTTGACACGTAGAAACATGGCGTCATTGCACGCACATCGTTGTGACACGATTGCATTTCTAGTCGTTCACATTATTAATATGCTTACTTCTTCTTCTTGTCGTCCGGAATCCCATTCGCGTTGCACGTAGTGCTTGTTATTCCTATCCAGGTCTTTTCCTCAAGTCCTTTTCCTTTCAAATTTCGTAGACATCATCTCTAGCATCTCATCAAGGTCACCTACTTTTTCGATTTTCGAAATCACTCATGCATGACCGTCCAGGCGCCATTTTGTCCGTTTCTGGTCCATTTTAAGGCCTTTATATCTTCCTTCCTATCTCCACTATCCTAGATCCTACAAACTTCTAACAAATTCCTCTAGATAGTCTGAGAGATGTTCTTTCATCTGCGACGTATGACTTGACCTTCAAAATGCCATCTTCATACTCGAAATTCAAATCTAAAACCGACTCCGTCAAAAATCTCTCAAGTTCTTGAAAAATGGACCCCTAAACAATCTAAAACTTCCATAACTTTCTCATATAAATTCCGTTTTTTATTTAAATCTCACATTATCCTTATCTCATAATTGCACATAGCCATGCCAAATTGCATGCTCCAATGGCTATGCAAAACATAAATAGCGCCCTCTAAAGTTCTGGGAATTGGCTTTCTTTCTGTGGCCGTATCTCCATAATGGCTTGGCAAACCCGTACCCTTTTTGGGATTTAGATACTTGAAGATATGCCCTTTCCAGCCATATACAAAATTATATACCCTTACACTGACCGACTTTGAGAAAAATGCCCTCCAAATTCGCCATTTTCAAGAAAATTCCAAAATAACTTCAACTTGCTCTAAAATCGCGATCTTTATACCTATATCAATGAAACTTGGCAGACATATGTATCCATATATGTGACAACTGTTTGCCAAGTTTAATAAAATTCGAATATGTCAGCACAAAGTTATCGCCAAAAATGATGAATTTGCTATGCATTACGTAATAGCGCCTATAATGCGTGCAGTACATTGCGCGCAGATGACAATGGTGTTAAACTGACCGCAATGAAGTGCCCTTTCAAATGATACCAAGTATGGTATATGTTCACACAGAAAATTTTGAGTAAATCACATTTGAATAAGGGTCACTATACGATTTCCGCCGAGTTTCCGCCCAATATTATAACACGTATTGGCTATGACGTCATTTCTCAGACTTTCTTTCGCCCCCTAAACATCCTTTTTTTTCCTTGAAATTTTGCAGTGTCATTTCGAGTTGCAGTACGCAGGGCACCTCGTGGCCGGATTTTTGAAATTGGTCAAGGGGGTCATTAAAAACGCCATTTTGTACTATAAATCTATTTTACATCACGTGTTTCGATAGGATTATCATAGACAAAAAAAGAGTGGTTTACAATAACAACCATGTAATTTTCTTTCTAATGATACCAAATACGGCCCATAAAGAGACATCAAGAGAGAGAGAAAAAACAATTTAACTCCGGTCATAATACAGATCCTGTAGTTTTTCCGCCCATGCATTACACGCATTGTCTATGGGACATATCGGGTTCACGCTTTTGGCTCCCAGAACGATCTTTATTGCAATGACGAACATATGCACCAAATCCCATTGGTTTTTGCACGCAGTGCTTGCGAGCCCTTTCTAGGTTGTTTCCCCTATCCCAATTTCTTTCAAACTTCGTAGGCATAGTTACTACTATCCCATCAAGGTCACTGTTGAGGCCTTTCTTTCGCCCTACCTATCTCCAATATCACAGAAGCTACAGACTTCGTACGAATTGCTCTGGATAGTCCGAGAGAAGCTCTTTCGTTTGACACGTAGAAACATGGCGTCATTGCACGCACATCGTTGTGACACGATTGCATTTCTAGTTCATGCTTCTTATCCTCCCTGTGCTTGACCTATAATTTTAAAATCGCTTGGCAAACTGAGTCCAAAGTTCGACTTGTTTCACATGTGAATTATAGGCAATAACGAGGTTGCAACCTATTTTGATCAAATGACGGTGGGTTAACTTTCAAAATTCAATGGGACATGAGGGTTCCAATGAAAGAGCTTCGTTTAAAAAAAAAAAATGAATTTGAAACGATTTTTTGTTGTTGGTAACATTAAAATTCCATAGGCTAACATGTTAGGCTGTTGACTCTGACGATAGGGGGCGTTGTGAAATGAGACTAAACGGAGCTATATGCAGTGGTAGGTCCATGATTTTACCAAAGAGAGTCGATGCTCGCCTCTAATCTCCTTGGTTTTCCGAGGTTCCTCAGATTGCAGCAGTTTTCAACTATTAGGAAATCCGGCCAGTCGACCGATGGCCTTAATACCCCTTTCAAACTGGCCTGATTTTCATCGGATGCATCTGGACGCATCCGATGAAACGGCCACTATGAATGGTACAGAGGAGAAAAGGCCGATAGAATAGCAGATGAAAAGAAGAGAAATAGGCGATTAAATTCTCCTGCTCAAGAGCCGGTGAAATTCTCTTTCTATCGGTGTCACACAGATGAATCGGCCACTGTGAATGCGTTCGGGTGAAAACACCGATTAAAAGTCCGACGAAAATATTAAAAGGTCGCAATGTACGCGCGTTTTATCGTAACCAGCTGTGTTTGTCGACTTTTCGTAAAACATGCACATGCTAGCTAGATGGGGCGCGGGCTTAATAATTGCGCAATAATTCCTCACTTCCGGCAAGGGCTCGCCACAGCGAGTGAATTTAACCAGCAGTATGAAAAGGATATGCAGGGAAAGCGGTGGTTTCACCTTTGTTTACATAAAGAAAATTCAATCGGTCTTTTCATCGGTGTGACTCCGATAGAAGCACTATACTGGCCGTTTTATCGGATGCGTCCGGATGCATCCGATGAAAATCAGGCCAGTTTGAAAGGGAGAAATTCTCTTTAACTGCTGCAATCTGAGGAACCTGGTAAAAACCAAGGAGAGTCGAGGCAGTATTCAACTATTAGGAAATTCGGCCAGTCGACCAATGACCATCAGTCTAATTGCCCAAACTCAGAGAAATTGAAGCTTCACGAAACGGTCTTACGAGCTATTGTTCTTATTGGCCGTCGGGAGGCACTTAGGTAAACTAGAAACAAGTTTTTCGAACGTCACCGATATATAAAAAATATTTGTTAAATGTTTATAGTCACAAAATCACTCTTTTGTGAAATAAAAGGATGGATTTTTTTTTTTAATGCCTGTAAATATGCGGAGACTATGTACTTACGTATGCTCCGTAATGCATGACAGATTTGAGATCATATTTGACTACTTCGCTAGCCATAACGTCTTCAAGTGACTCCTTGTCAAAATTGTGTTGTTGATCTGTTTCGATGTTGGTCCAAAAAACTTCGACATGGTCGTCGCGGTCTGGTCTCGACTGCTCATGTTGAAATCCCATTGCGTGCCCGATCTCATGAGCGATGGTTCCCAACTAAAAACAAGTGCAAAATAATGTCTTTGAGCGTCTTCAAGTTCAATGATACCCCATAACATTTCATTTCATTTCATTTCATTTCTTTATTGTGTCCATATAGGATAATTGTTTATATTTACATGAACAATCTTGCTTCAACATATGAACATAGGAACAACATATAATTGACAATCATAGGGCCCTTTTTTAGTATACATTTAATATAATATACATGATCATGATAAATATACTTTTTAATATTCTTTCTTCTTCTTCTTCTTCTTCTTCTTCTTCTCTCTTTCTTCTTACATACCCTGCCTTTTCTTATATGCTCTAATCTGAAGTAGGTATTTTGTTTAAAAATTATTCCTTAATATGGTATAACAGTAGGGTTACAATAGGAAAATAGTAACGGACAGCATTTCATTATTTGTACCGGTATCTTTCTGATTAGATGCTTATTTTACCGAGAGTTTGAGGCGGATTTTTTTTTTAATCTGAGGGGAAATTAAATACATCGAAACTTGAAAGTAGCCCCTAAACCTACCTCCCCCTCGCTATATACAGTGTTGGCTCAGTCAATAGAGCGTCCGCCTCACAACCGGGAGGTCTTGGGTTCGAACCCCGGCTGCGTCATACCAAAAGACGTTAAAAGATGGGAGTTGTTGCTACCTTGTTTGGCCTTCAACAATAAGGGATAGAGCAACGTCGATCTGGCGCTGCTCAGTGGCTGCCAGGTTCACGATCAATTGGGCAGTTTCGGTTTAATAAAATTTGGAGTGGACTATTAGGCTATTATTATTATTATTATTATTATTATTATTATTATTATTCCATTTACAACCTTTCAACCGCTTCATCTCTTGAGTTTGAAGAAGGGAGCAAAACTATCATTGTCCCACTTATGTTTTTTTGCAATCCTCGAGCCCACCGGCTAACCACCCCCCCTCCCCCCCCCCTAAGTTACAGTATTTCTCTAGTAACATGTTATTTATCTAATATGAAAATGGGAAGCATACCCCAGTTACACCGCCAAACCGACCGATTTTTCACCATTCAAGAAAAATGACTTTTTATCCTTTGAATAGTCGGCCTGTTGTGGGTCTTGTGCCTGTTTCGTTGGTGTAACTAGGGTATACATCCATGTATATCCAAACAATCCCATGCAAGTACGGGATTCGCCTTTCCATGTAATTTACCTGTAAACACCCAGTTCCAATTGATATAGGCTGTGGTTGCCTCTCGTATGTAGGTTGCCTACCGACGTATGACCAGCACCTGAAATTGAAGAAATGTATTCATTTCGGACAGGTCGTCAAAAGTCTGATATTTTCCTCGATTTTTAACAAAAAATGTCTGTTTAATTTGTGTTAATTACCTTTGGGAGAATGCTCCATTTTTTCGGAGTTGATTTCATGTTTTATTATGAAGACATCAAGAAAAAGCACCGATTAAAAATGAAATCTACATTAGGCACTGCATGAATTTTCTCAGACTTTTCTAGCTTATGCTTTTGCATACACCATGTCATCACCATACATTTAAAGTTATAAGATTGTAAATGTAAATATGTTGATGTAATGGAATAAATGAATATAAAATCACATCAAATCAAATCAAAATTTGCCACCAGTGGTAAGAGAAGTACATTGACGGCAAAGTTAAAGGAAATCAATGCCAACAAGCAAAACATAAGTTACTTTGATTTTTTTTTCTTCAAACTGTCGATTGCCGATGAGGGTACAAGCACTTTATTTGCCCCCCCCCCCCCCCAAAAAAAAAAAAAAATAAATAAATAAATAAACTAGACATTTGCCAACTAAATTAAAATGAAGGCTACTGTCTTGATAGTTTAAACCAGGAGCTCAAAGGAAGGCAGGGTATATTTGTCTTAAATCCTGCTTAAAAAATCTTTCTTTTTTTCTTCAAAGAACAAATATTGTTGATTAAAGCCGTAAATAGTACTTTAAGTTGAGGTTATATTAACGGCTTGGAAAAATAATGTGTTTATTTTTTATCTGTGACACACTTTCAACCAATCAAAAACCAATAAATTGTTGATGCCGGATACAATTAGAAATCCTACTCGACCCGTCCTTTCGCATCCTCCATCGACACCCTTATGTTCAGTTTAGTGAGAGAGAAAAGCAAATGTCGCTTCTTACCCATCCGCCTTATGGAAACGAAGCCACTGGTTGTGACCCAGTGTTGAGGAACGATCCGAAGAGTAAGTTTCAAACTTCACACATGTCTTAGTCGACCAATGATCCATTGCATCGTAGATATATGGTACATCATTAGCTATAACGAGTATCATGATAAACGAAATATACAAAGAATTTATGATTTGAGTTGAAACTGTGATACAATATCATAAGCATCTAAAAAGTCGCTATTGCACAATGAATGTCCGCATACAAAGTTGTTACTAATAATGTTTAGTTTCACAATGCAAAAAACATCAGGAGAAGGCAATGTTATATAATCCTGATACATAGGGGGAGGATGGTCGGAGGGGGGGGGGGAGGGGGGGGGGGGCGGGGGGTGTCCAAATTTCTTGAGCTGCCGAACCTTGCGTATTACTTCTCACGTTAGATCAATAAGTGTTTTGAGGGTCTGTTAACACGATTGCAAAGACTTTCGAGAAATCAACTCGAGAAGACATTACATACCCCCTACCAATCATGTTTGGATTACGTAATAACTATGTGATTGTTCTGTTCACACATTTCAAAAGGTGACTCGCAAGGCTATTGAAATCACTTAGATTAGTTTCCGACATTAGTTGCGATCGTTTTGAAAATTGTGAGCTAGAAATCTTTTTTTCTCGTTCCCCCTGTTTTTTCTGGTTGTTGTTGGGGGGTCGGGTCCATTTACAAACGAGGAAGGTAGCCATTTGCTTCTAAAAGCTTGCATGCACAGGCACGTAGTGACGTCATACCTGTCATTCGATTGTCTACGATTTGACGCTAAATTCAGTTCAATTCAATTTAATCCTGAAGATCGGATATGTTTAAATCCCACAATGTAATCGCGATTTCTTTTTCTTCCGAAAATAGAATCGCAGTTGAATCGTATAGTGTGTGATGGGCTTCGGGTTTGACAATGGCCACCATATTAGTAGGGGTAGGTTACTTGGATTAGAATTAAGAAATGGAAAATAAATGGTTTAGTTGTTGTTGTTGTTGTTTTTGTTGTTGTTTAGTTTAAGACGCGTCGTAGTCGAAACTCGAATTTACCTGGGCTATCCATGGTGAATGGCACAATGACGTCCCCACCGACTTTGGTCCATCTTTTCAAAACATCCCTCACGGCCTTCCTCTTGGTTCGTCCATCTATGTGTTCCTCTTTCTGCTGTCGAATATATTCTTTCTGTTCTTCGTTCAGGATCATATCCGTCTTCTGTTCATCACCAGGTATCCTGCTTGAGAACGGGTCGGCCAATTTCTCTTGAACGGGCACATTATAGACTTGTCCGTTGAATTCCACCTTCCTCATGGGACGTTCCTAGATCGTGATGCAACATAGAACATTGTAATGTTAAAGGTAAACGCGTTATTTAAGCGAATACACAATTTTAAACGTCGCGTCGTTGACTGTTCGATTATGGTAGATAATAACGCAATAGAAATGACGCTTCGTGTGCCATGGACATTAGCTTAATAACATGGAAATAGTTTGAAAATACTGTATGCGCCATACGTTGATCATCGACAGAATGGGCTAAAACTTGACAAATTCTAAAAACTAACCAGAAAAAGGAATCGTGTCACACGAAAATGTTTTACAGAAACAAAAATCTAGAAAACAGTTGATAACTGATTTCCATTTTCTTATTCGAGAGGTATATCTTAATCATTAAATTATAAACGAAGCTGTGTCCCAATGGATACCTTTTCTGACTCCTTAGTTAATGGCTTGCCGAGTATCCCGGCAACCAAACAGGTCAACAAGACGCTTGATGCAAAGGCTCTCTTCATCTTAGTGTTCAACTGATAGATATTCAGGTGAGTAAGAAGTGCTATGGGATTCTATTCCTAGTGCTTGGTCTATTTATACAAAATTATACCTGTCGAATACTTATCATCCTTGTTTTGCAATAAATTACTTCCCACTTTCATTTCGTAAAAATGATTTGCCTACTTTAATAAGTAAATAATTGAACACATTTTAATTACGTGACCAAACATTCACATTGCAAATATTAACAGTGCATCCCTGTTTGTCTATAATCATGTTAAATTATCGTAGCAGAAGGTAGTGGCCCTGATTGATTTGCGAAAATGATAGGGAGAGGGAAGAGAAAGAAAGAATAGAGGAGAGGTAAACGAGCTTGAGAGGAACATAATAAGACATATACATTGGCATCTCATTCAATGTGTTAGAACACAGTGCCCCCTCAATGATTGCCTGGATCCACGCTTCGCCACAGTAGCAAACTTATTAATCTGATAAATGTGTGTTGAAAACATTTAAAAACAAAATAAGCCTGAAAGAGAAGGTTTATTGATTTAAAAACTAACTTTAATGTCATCATTGCAAAGGTGACACTTTGATTGGCCAAGGTTATCAAAAGCAAATGCTTGGAAACATTCGAAGTAATGATTATTAACAATTACAAAAGGCTTAGATACAGCCCCGCCAAAGCACCTGAAAAGCTCACCGGTCGCTGCTGAGGTATGACGTCACATGTTCAACATGATGTGCACAAGCAGACGATGTCCCATGACATCTCACACTATTTCAGTGCCTGTTTTGTCATCTTTTCTTCAGCTATTTCTCTTACTTCAATACCCTCAGGCGAAATGTTTAATCTATTGCCTCACTCTAAACCCCGTGCATGGTATTATTTTGATGAAAAATGCAAGGATAAAAAAGGGAATCCGTCGCTTGTAAACAAAATAAGACGCCATTGTATTTTCAGCTGCATACACCGCGGCATGTTCGGCGTTTCAAGAGGGAACAAAATCCATGCTATCATTCCGGAGTTTTTTTAATTTGAAAGTGTGGTTTCTTTGATTGTTCATTAACCCATATCCTGTGTATTTACAAAAAAAAGAATTTAGTTATTAGAATGGGGGTCATATCCCTTTTTGAATGGTGTAAAATTCCATCACATTTATATACACTAAACTCATTATAATTTGAGAAATAAAAGTATTTCAATCATGTTAATTCTTTATGGGATGTCGTCTGCTCGGGCAGGGTTGGTTCATATTGTGATGGCATTAAAACATCATTATTTTTCCGGCGAATCTCTTGCATTTCCCAGATGCTATGGAGGTTGTTATATTTGTATTTTTATAAACCACCCGATATGTAGTTGATCTAAAACTTGCATGATGGCTATCTGTTAGCTTACCAGTTTCTAGTAATACGCTATTTGCCATATTTGTGATTTTCTATGAACCCGCACTTTAAGGAAAAGTCTTGCCTTCTGTTCCAAATAACTAAGATTTTTATTGCATGGTTGTACCAATTTTAGAGGTCCATGTTTAAGGGACAGAGATGTCAGATGTCGAAATTGCGATCTGTCATTTTGATCATCTGCACAACTGATCTTGATAATCGACGGTAGTAAACCTTTTTGATTTTACAGCATATATTTTATCTAATTCAAACAAAAATCGACAAACCTTGATACTCGATACAATACCATAGACCTGCATCAAAGAAAAAAGAAAAAACAACAACAACAACAACAACAACAACAACAACCCTGAAACACATATTTCATATTTTCATTTGTTCTTTATTCGTAGAAAAAATATAAATTAACAAGGAGGTAGGCTAATTGTAACCAATCATTAAATGTGTTCTCCATACTATATTTTGCTCTAATATATACTAGAATAAAAGATAATCTTTTCAATATTTGTATGTAAAAAATCAAAAAAGGATCCGATACACATGTCTGGCAATGCGTTTTCGTTCTTAATTTGTCTTTGAAGATCCCCTCCTTTTTGTTTTGGTTTCCATCCTTTAATTCTAATCTCTATTAAAAATAATTTGATTATTTTATGCTCTGCTAACAGCTGGTTACCAATCACCGATTTGAAATAGTCTTTGTAAACAAAAAAAAAATATAATTTAGGAAAATTAATTAATTCTCACAAACACAGGAAAGTTTGACTTAGTTTTTGAATAAAGATTGCTAACATTCTCTGTCAATAACCTAGATATAAAATCTATACCAGACATGCCAGGTGGTTGCCATTTGATTAAATTATTATTATTATTAGGCTATAAAAATTCAACTCGTATTATACAAATCAATAGATAAAAGATACAGTGTAAATAAGGAATGGCATATGGTAGAGGTTTCACAAAAGCGACAATTCTTCCCTCTGGCCAATTGGCATGTTACTCCTCACATTTCAATCCGAGAAATTTGGGAGATATTGCACGATACACGATACGATTCAATTATAAAATTGAAAGCAAGCAAATATCCTGTGCTCGTCCCTCTCCAGTTAGGTGGGTACCTGGTATAGGATGCGACCGTCATTGAGCGTCAAGTAACGCCTGGCTGAAATGCTCTCCAGGGAGTGGAGATTGTGCACACAGTGTATGCGGGCAAGTATTGAATCCAATGACCGGGGTAATATTATATCTGTAAAGCGCTTAGAGACATCGTAGATGACTTTAAGCGCTATATACAAGTGGAATATTATTATTATCATTATAAAATAATGAATCATTCAAATTGCTGAAGTTGAATTAAGTCCATATCAAAATGAATTAAGATGATCATCATTAATTGATTTAGTGAATAAGTTAGTCCATATGTCCATATCTAACCTATATACTGTAAATTTAATAATACAAATACCGTTTAAATCAATATACAGCTATAATTATATGCATTGTTATTTATAATTAAATGGCTCTAACTTTAAAAAACAATAATAAATATAATACATCTACATGAAGACGGCAGATAATAGTATGTATACATAATACCATGTGAGTAAAAAAAAAGTTTACACCTAGAAAATTGCTAATTATTTGTAAAATCGTCTATGAACAGTAAATTATTATACATCTTATGAAAGAGTGTGTTATCCCGAATCATTTGGTATCACTTGTGTGTGGTATTTGATCACGCTTGGATGAACAGGCATTGTTTGATAGAGTGCAAAAATCGAATTGCGCCAAAGTGATGCCTACAGTATGTATTATGTTCGGATTAGCGGAGTGAGAGAATGAATTGAATGTATCAAATGAAATGCATTACATATGCTTTTTGCAGAAGCAAAGTCACTCACACACACACACACACACACACACACGCGCGCGCGCACAACATGCTTGTTGATAATTTGATATTCGATATTTGATATGTGTGGTATGATTCATTTTGTTAGGGATGTTATTTGGATCTGCAAAGACCGAATTAATACCAAAATCCCAATTGTTTTATTCAAACATCACATAAGCAACTCTGGCGCAAGTCGAATTTTGCACTCACGCAAACAATGCCTCCTGTTCATCAAAGCGTTAACACATACTACACAAAAATGATACCAAATGATTCGGGATAAAACACTCTTTCATAAGATGTATAATGATTTACTGTTTATAGATGATTTTAAAAATAATCAGCAATTTTCTAGGTGTAAACTTTTTTTTGACTCACACTGTATTATGAGGTGTAACTCGTATTGTGCCATCGTAGTTCTATACAATTTTATTGCAGATTAAACACAAAATGACTGTGGTTCATTTACAATAAAAAGTGGAATGCTATTTTTTCGTTTTGTTCTTTCTTTATTTATTTTTTAAATCTTAAAGTGGACTCTGGTTTAATAGGCCTACACCAACATTTTCAATGATTTCACCAATAAATCGCATCTGATATATTTTTGTTCGTGTCTTTTTTTGTGGTATTGATTGTGATTTAAACATAGATTTTCATTCATAGTTCGCAAAAGTTTTGTCAGCTCGAAAATAATATAGGAGCTGACATCGAGGGACGGGGGTCTCCAAAATGCCACCCTTTTTATAGGCTCATTTTGGCCTTAGATCTGCGTTGCCATTCGACGGGTGCGCTGCCAAGTCAACAGCACCAAGTTTGGGGGTGGGACAACCCAAAAAGAGAGGGAGTAGGGGGGAGTAGCTAGGTGGTAGGTGGAAGGGTGGGATGTTATAATCCAACCATGTTCGTTTGTCTCGTTTCGATCGGAAGGAAATGGTCACTCCAGCCCTACTCGGAAGTGGGGTAAAGGAAGCCTGAGACATGGACTTCGTAAAAGTCGCGCGGGATACGGATGGGGGTCGTTTGAGAAACGTAGGGAGCCCGTGTGGCGGCCGGCAGCTCTGCCGACCTCCGTCCGTATTTTAAAGCCCAACATCGTCGGATTGCCGCCCGAATATCGATCGAATGTTCGCCGATGCCCGAGCAGTCTACAGGCGAGACCAGTTTACGAGTTATACGACCTCAAAATTCGCCATTAGAAAATCGCTGAATTAGGAGGAGGTTTCGGTGCCCTGCGATCGTCAGCCGACCCCTACAAAATACGGATGTGCCCGCAGTAATCGAGCAGACACCGGCCGTATTCCTGGCAAAAATGCCCGTTTTAGCTTGCAGAGAAGTCCGACTGGCTACGTATTGGATATGTGACGGCCCATTTAACCGCCAGACTTCCCTGCGAGCCCCAAAGTGCATTTTCGCCAGGAATACGGCCGGTGTCTGCTCGATTACTGCCCGACCTATATTGACCTATTGACCTATTGATCGTTGACCAAAACTGGTCGCACGGCGCCCGCCCTTATGCCGCCCGACTACCGTTTGTTTAATGATGGTTGTTCAAAGAGCACCTCCCGAGGCCCGTCCAATAATTGTGACAGGGTAGATTTCAAGCGAAAAATGCGCTCGACTTCCTGGCGGGTTTGAAATTCGGCGACCGTTGGATATGTGACGCAGACATTAGGCATTGATAGAAGTGACTTTGCTTTGCATTGGTAGGACAATGACAAGAAAAGAATAAAGTATGTAAAGTCAATGATTAATTCTATTATCATGGATACTGACACAGAAGGCACTGCCTGGATTTGAACCGGGGATCTCCTGTTTACTAGACAGGCGCTTTTACTAACTAAGCCACAGCGACGCTTCATACTTCTAAATGTTAGGATAACATTTTTCCATAGTTGACCATGCTTCCTCACTTCTACAGTTATTTTTAAACGAATTGTCAGACTTAAACAAAAATATAATCTCATACATTGTCTGAAAGTCAATCAGTTGTGTGTCCAGTAATTTTTACCAGGACGGGGGTGGAGGTTGCCGAAAAATTTAAGATTAAAATATGTAAAAGTCAGGTGCATTTTATGGCTGTCAAAACGTATGCGAGAATGGGAACACACGAGTCCAGATTTTTCCCCCTCTTTTTTTTATTTTCATGTCCTTAAAGGGATTGGGTAACTTTGTCTCAGATGCTGAAACAAATTAGCTCATGCTGCAATGGTAATTATAAACCTTTAGGTCAATCAGGAACCCCATGACTTTTACAAGCCGATCGCCTGTCTGATTATCAAGATATTTTTTATTGGAAATCTGAATATTATTTTTGATTTGATTTGATTTGATTAATTGGTTTCTGCATCATTTTTTTTTCTTCTTTTTCATCATACATTTTCATGAACATAATATGGTTTGATACAATATTTTAAGTGTATATAATTTTACACAGAAAATAACGATATTAAACAAATATATTGAATGCACAATTAACATACATTAGATGCAGGAGGGCTACAGAAATAAGCAAAGTAGCTTGACGTGCCCGCAGCCCTCAACTTAGATACAACAATAAAAGAGAGTGTGACTAGCAGAGAAGAAAAGAAAAGGGGAGAGAAGGAGCGTTGGTAATAATACAATAAAGATCATACATCTGCTGATTTAATGCAGGTTCATTCATGAATGGATACACGATGCTAGGTCATGGACGATTACACATTATTGTTGAATATACAGTCAGTGTACACAGGCGCACCGGAAGCAGTTTGGGATGGGGGGGGGGGCAAACATTCCAGGGGGCTCACATTCCAGGGGCAGTGACGTAATGAGAAAAAAAGTTCAGAAGGGGGGGGGGGGCAGACGAAAAATCTGCATCACCACCAGTCTAGCACGTTACATGCAGGTCCCGCGGAACGTTTTTCAAAGTGGAGTATTATCGATCAGGTAGAGCGTAAATTGGCGTGGGGTCCAGGGCATGAGCCTCGGCAGGGGGTCAAGGGGCTGAGCCCCCAGAAGCTCAGAGGTTTTAATATTTAACTACGGTCAGATGAGCATCCAGGGGCCGTCTTAGGGCCCTTGGTGTGGTCCCGGGGGGCAGAGCCCCCGGAAGCTCAGGGGTTAGGTATTTAATTACGGTCAGATGAGCATCCAGGGGCCTGCCTTAGGGCCCGTGGTGGGGTCCAGGGGGCAGAGCTTCCGAAAGCTCAGGGGTTTTAGGTATTTAATTACGGTCAGATGAGCATCCAGGGGCCCGCCTTAGGGCCCTTGGTGGGGTCCAGGGGGCAGAGCTTCCGAAAGCTCAGGGGTTTTAGGTATTTAATTACGGTCAGAAGAGCATCCAGGGGCCCGCCTTAGGGCCCTTGGTGGGGTCCAGGGGGCAGAGCCCCTAGAAGCTCAGGGGTTTTAGGTATTAAATAACGGTCAGATGAGCATCCAGGGGCCCGCCTTAGGTCCCTTAGTGGGGTCCGGGGGCGGAGCCCCCGTAAGCTCTGGGGTTTTAAGCATTTATTTACGGTCAGCATTTTTTATACCTTATTTGTGACATTGGCAGGTCACTTATTTTTTTCTCCGTCTTTCTTTCTTTTTCTCTTTAACATACTTTTTCAAAAAGGAGAGGGGGGGGGGGAGGGGGCTCAAGCCCAGCCACTGACTGTAATTTGGGAATTTGTTATTTTCCAACAGACGCATAAAAAGGTATGACTTACCAAAAAAAATGAAGACAAAATGCTGGAAAATCATGTCACAACATCAACATTTGTAAATCACTTGTTTCGAATAAGAAATACATCACCCCCCCCATCAGTACGCCAGCGTTCAGGGGCTCATGTCTTCTCACCCCTTTGACAAAAAAACGGACACGCTTTCCCATTCTCGCACAAAATGTCCACGATATGCGCGTATCGCTATTATAGAGACGTATAGGTGGCATGCGCAATGTTTATGAAATTTGATTCCTGTGAACTTTCCTTTTTCTTTGAATGGAATTGTATATGTGATTTAATTCAGGTTTTTATTATTTTTACGTTCTTTTGGATTAAAAATACAAACCATGTTTACTCCTTTATTGTTTTTTAGCCGAGTTGGAACCTCGAGTTGTGGCGAGCTGGCGAGATCTTATGGCAAGCCGTTTTATTATTAATTGATATCAATAAATCAATTCTTGTTATCAATAAATAATTTTATGTTGTAAAGCAATGGTAATTCTTGATATCAAGAATTCGATTTCGTGATATCAGGAATTCGATTTCGTGATATCAAGAATTGAATTCTTGATATCAAGAAGTATGTTTTAATGATAAAATTGCTTGCCATAAGATCGCGCCAGCTCGCCACAACTCGAGGCTCCAACTCGGCTAAGTGGGAGCAGGAAGCTGTAATTAATGGAGATTCCGTCCAAGAGGCCCCTTTGAAGTCATCCGTGGCACCGCGCGTCTTTTGTTTCCCCTACCATAATCCCCTTAACCCCCCTCCGAAACCGTACAGCTCCCTAGTAACACTAAGTCCTCCTTTTCCACACACCCCAGCCCAGCGAGCACGGCGGCTTTTGCTTTGCCGGCCCGTACTTGGGGTGAATAGTGGTGAAAACTTGACAACTTCTAGCCCTAAATCAATAAATGCGCAAACATAAAACACAATTTCATTTAGTTCTTTAGGAAGATAAACCTTTGGACTACCTTCCTAGCTATGTACAAATTTCGGAAATTTTCGGAAAATGTCAATAATTAGATGAGAAAATCATGATGATGAAAACCTTTCATTCGCTCTTACTCATGATTTCGCTGGTTGACATGGCTATGTGTTCAGTAGAGCTATCCGAGAACGGAACAGGCATTTTATGACTAATAGAAAGTTGCATTGGTCATATGTTGTGAATTCTGCATTTTATATGTTATATATCTAAATACATCTTCACTGAACATGACTTAATTTGTCGGTGCCTCGCATGGCTTCAAAGCTCGATGCTTGCATATTTTTGCAAAATAGTGAATATAGAACTTAGGGAAGCAGATGGCGTTGCGTAACATTTCGTACTATTTGGAATGCCAGAGAGGGACTGTGCATTGATATGGACAGCTGTTGATGGAAACGATGGCTCAGTGGAGAGGGTTACATTTCTTTTTTTTTAAGCCAGGTTAATCTTAAATATTTTTCCCTCGGGAAATTCTTTCGAGACGGTAACTCCATTCATTACAGCTTCCTGGTGGGAGCCTTGCTTTATGGATTTGAGAGCCAATGCGGTTTTTGGATTTCTTAAATGGAATTTTTCAGTTTGCGTTTTCCTAACGGTTTTCATAACACTACCGTCTGTTGGGGAAAACGAGTCACTCAAGGATTTTTACTTTTTTGAGGTACCAACATCAAGTATATATTCTAATGCGCTACAAGAGCTCCTGATATGCTTAAATTTTCAATTTTTAATCAAAGATATTAAGGTGTTTTGGGGCTGCACAAGCAAATGCTCGATCACCTACATCATACCACAGACACTGATAACACGTGGGGGGTAGTGAGCACAATTTTTTTTTTGGCCCTCGAAAATTTGAAAAATCGCACACCCCCCCCCCCCCCCCATGAGCGCCAGGGGGGGGCATATCCACAAAAAGGTGAAATTAACATGTTTTTACACGTTTTTATCCCAGGGGGGATCCGCCATTGACTTCTACTTCTACTACTACTGGATCCGCCACTGACTACTACTTCTACTACTACTACTACTACTTCTACTACTAATGTTGCTACTACTACTAATACTACTACTACCACTACTACTAGGCCTACTAATACTACTACTATTATAACTAATACTACTAATAATATTGATAGAATAATAATAACATTCATAATACTAATAACAACAATAATTATAATAATAATATCATAATCTTAAGTAGACTGAAATCGGTGAAATAAGAGACCGAAAAACCATAAAGGGAACATACTTGTTTACAATTAAGAGAAAGAGCGAGAGAGCAAAACAAGCAAACAACCACACAAATAAATAATACGAGACAAAACGAAACAAACCAAAACGAAACAAAAACAGGAAAATCCAATGGCAAGTCGATCAGGCATACTGATAGACAAACATACGAACAAACAAACCATCATAGTAAATATATTAATTACATGCATTCTTAAACAACACAACTTAAAAAACTAAAAAAACAAAAATTGTTTTATGAAGAAGTTATGATCGTCCAACAAAAGCTATACTCGTATCGATGTGTCCCTTATTTAAAAGAGCGCCACCTAACAGTTGATATAAACCATTACCTTGGTCGTTGGGGAACGAAATGAATTAAAAACCTCATTATTAGTGATCTCGACTTTCTAAATCCATTCCTTTCTTACTATATATTAATTCCCAAAATTTTTCACAAATTAGTCCCTGACTGTTCCCCCATATATCCCCTTGAATAACATTCCTATAAGAGGGAAGTTCCCTTATAACTGCTTTTTTTCTCAGATAACGTCATAGTACTTTATAGCGCTTGCACATTATTGGTATAGCACAGTGGTGGATTCAGGATTTAATTTTCTACATTGTGGCACATGTTGTGGGGGGGGGGGGGGCTATGCATCCTCCCCTCCCCCAATCCGCTACTTGATATTCATAATAACAATAATGATATTCAAATCAATTTAATAAGATGTTTAATAAATCTCAGTTAAGTTTTAAAGCAAACTGACCATCATCAAACGGCTTTATCACTTTGCATGGTATTGTGACATGCCATCCTGCATCCTGCCTATTTTTTTTTAAACCCCAAAAAACTTCTTTTTATTTTAGAGGAGGGGAGGGAGGGAGGGGGGGGGTCTTATACATCTGCATTCTCTTCCTTCAAGAAACATACTGGTCTAGAGATATTGAAACAATTGTAAGAAGTTCAAGTTTTATTTCCACATCTGAATTAAAAAAACACAAGTACAATTTATATGCATATATATACATTAACAAACGTTAAAATGAAACATCTTCAATTTAAATCATAATGTGGTGGGAAAAAACAAATGCCAATGGCCTATCAAGGATATTCCCAGATATACTAACATTTACATAAAAAGTTTCTTAAATGTACTAAAAACGAGATAGAAGTACAGAGATTATAATAACACAAGGCATCAATATACAGAATTAAACCAGACAAATCCATTACAACAAGAAAAAGAAAAGGAAAGGGATTTATGTAAAAAAATAATCCTAGTCATACACATTCATTTACGAGATATTTCTTCAGCTTTTTTTTGAAAATTGATACTGTTGGGCAAATTTGAAGTTCATTGGGCAATTTGTTCCATAATTTTGGTCCGGAATAAATAATTGCTGTTCAAGAGAGATCATAAGTAAACATTGGCATGTGGAAAAGAACTGATTGACGAGTTTCATAATGAGTCACATTTCTATTACAAATAAACAATCATCTACAAACTTTGGAAGTATATGTTTAGAGTAAGAAAACATAAAGATACCAATCTGTTGCTTATGTATATCATAAATTGTTAATATACCATGTTTTTTAAATATAGGAGCAGTGTGGGAGAAAGGATGTAAGTTAAATATAATTCGTATTGCCCTTTTCTGAAGAATTAAAATTCTATTTAAATGAGTTTTGGCACAATCTCCCACACTATATTACAGTAGTTAAGAGTAGAATCATGGTATTATACAGATTAAGAAGAATATTTAAAGGTACAATTTTTTTAATTCTGTTCATTGCACCAATAGCTTTAGATATTTGACATGATACATAATGTACATGTTCTTTCCAAGTCAGTTTGTTGTCAATTCTTACTCCTAAACAAGTTGAAGAATTTACTATCGATATTATTTGTTGGTTGATACTTATTTCTATACAAGATGTATCAATATTTTTGTTTTTTGGCTGAAATAACATACAGAAGTGAATGGCATGGTCCATGTATTTTTGCTCATTGAACCAATCACTCACAAGGAGTTTAAATCCTTTTCAATGATACATTAAATGTACAAACTATTGCAGTAAAACAGATATCACAAGACACCCGTAAATCTCAAAAATTTTGTTAAAATATATGCTCTATGCGATGTCTGGAGACTAATGCATTTAGATATCAAGCAATACACATGGAGAAACATATCTCTCAATAGGGCTTCGAGATTAGATTTTTGGCTTGTAACTAAACAATTTAAGATAAAAACATCATGTACTGATATCCGACCTGGCATTAGAACTGATCACAATGCTATAACACTTAAATTTTGTATCATACAAAATGAAAGAGGACCAGGGTATTGGAAAATGAATACCGACATCTTAGATGATGTAAATTACAAAATGAAAGTTTCCGAAATTTTCTATTCCTTTTGTGAAGATGATTACTCATCCTCACAAAAAAGGTGGGAAATGTTCAAGATTAGAATTCGTGAATTTTCACAACAATTCTGTAGAACAAAAGCACTCGATAGGAAAAATGATAAGCTTTCATTAGACAAGAAATTGTGTGAACTTGAAAGACAAATTGATGTCAGTATACCTGATAAAAAAGTAGAAAAAGAGTACACCGATACAAAGGAGAGGTTAGAGAAGATCTATAGACATGAATCTAGAGGACCTGCAATCAGAGCTCGTATTAGGTAGATGAAAGAAGGAGAGACAAGTACGAAGTCTTTTGGGGTTTAGAAAAGAGTAATGCAAAGAAAAAGGAAATTTCACAATTAAAACGTGGAAATGATAGTCGAATCGTTAGCAAAAATGAAGAGATTATGGAAGAGGTTGTAACGTACTATTCAAATTTGTATAAAAAAGAAAAGCATGATACCAAGAATATGAGCAATTATATTGGTTTTCAAAATATTAATCAATTATCTAACGAAAACAAAGTATTGTGTGATGGATTAATTACCGAAGAGGAATATAAACGTGCAGTATCAGCAATAAAGACAAATAAGACACCATGATCAGACGGAATCTCTATTGAATTCTATCAGGTGTTTTGGTCACAGATAAAAACATTGGTTATTGAAGCTTTGAATGAGTGTTATGTAACAGGTATGATGTCGAACACACAACAGAAAGGTCTCATTACATTGTTGTATAAGAAAGGTGATTCTCACGATTTTAAAAACTGGAGACCAATCACTTTGCTTAATTATGACTATAAAATAATGGCAGCGGTTTTAGCTGCAAGGGTACAGAAAGTCTTTGGATAGATTGTACATGGAAAATCAGACAGGTTATATAAAAGGTCGTTTGGCAGCCAGTAATGTAAGGTTGACAAAAGACATCATTGAATATTTTACTAAAAATGGTCAAACTGGAGCAATTATGCTAGTAGATTTTACTAAAGCATTCGATGTCTTAGATATACAATTTCTTAACTCATGTCTAGAAAAGTTTAACTTTGGTGAGTCATTTCGCAAATGGATCTCTGTCCTATATACAAATATTTCATGTTCGGTATTGGTTAATGGTTGGATTTCCAAATGTTTTGATGCTGAAAGAGGCATGCGACAAGGATGTCCATTGTCAGCTCTGCTGTTTATCTTAGCTGCCGAGCTCATGACAAACAAAGTGAGAACAAATAGCAATAGTAAACTAATATAAATGGTCGGGTATGACTTTAACCTAAAGTTATTGCAATATGCCGACGATACGTTATTTTTTGTTCCGGATGAAACTTCATTAAAGGGAATTTTACATGAACTGAATCAGTTTGGCGAAGTAGCTGGTCCAAGAATAAATAAAGAAAAGACAGTCATGATCGTTCGTTCGTGTCTCCTTAGATCAAGATTAAATCTTGATTTTCGGAGTAGTTGCTACAACCGGCCGTGTCAGACACGTTGCCCCGGGGTGCGAGATAGGACTCTTGTAGCGTGCCCCCATTTAAAACAATTATACAATAACAATTAACATTACATTTAATTAAAAGTATGAAACTATTAAAATTACTGTCATGTTACGGGAAAGATATTATATATATATATATATATATATATATATATATGTATTATGAATCAATTGATTTGGTCGATCCAGTTCGATGACACAAACACGGCACTACTGGACAGAGATCCTAATAATATACCTATTATACCTATTATACCTATTGTACCTATTGCAAAGGATAAATATTATTATTAATTCTCATGATTCTTGACTATTATTCGACAGTTAACTCAATAATCAGTGAGTTTTTATACATTTATGGGAAAACATTAATATATTCAAAAAATTCAACTACTGTACATGGTATACAAAATACTGCAATAGGGTATACAAGACGGAAAACTAATTTAAATATTGTAATTTTGTCTCATCAATGTCTCCTAAATAGGAGAGGGGAAACAATTCTTCTCCCACACAGACTATTATCATCCTCTGTTTACCCTTTCATTCTCTTGGCACTGTCCAATACTTTGATTTCTTCTACAGGGTATATAAGGCATATTATAAAGGACATATGCCCTAACAGCGAAGACAGGAAAAACCAGTTTTGAAGCACTTTCTTGTTTTTTTTTCTTTTTTGATGACAGTTCCGAAACCCACATAACCAGTGTCCTTTCCCGACTTCTTCATCTTTTATTGAAGCAAACTATCACGAGAACGAGAACGTGCAAAAGGTCAAAGTTGAATCTACTGATCATGATTGAAAGGCGTTAAGCCCGCTTTGATTTACATTGTGGAAAACAGAACAAGTGACGTTAAATTGCTGGTTACCATGGTAATAGGGTAAAGTTTGACAGTTCCAATCAATTTTGTTCTTCACGGACGAATCTACTCCATCGTGTAGGCAATGTTTATTGTTTTCTCCCATTTCATTAAAATTTGAATTTTCTTTTACGGTATGAAATGTAATGGCCCGACATTCATTCTGAAATTCATCAGTGTGATCAATACTTTTTTCTACTTTGAAATCCTGGAACCCTTCTCCAGTACTGTTTACATCAGTACCAAAGCATTGTCCCACTGGCAAGCTTTCATTCTCCTTAAAACTTTCTGTGTTGCCATGGTAACGGTGGATAGTTCTGCTTAAATTATTCCCCAAATAAATTCCTGTACACTGGTATCTCGTGTTTCTCGGGTTTTCACCATTTTGAACATGTTCCGTTGCCATGGTTAAAGGTGATACCTCGACATCCTGCACATTCACTGCGATTTCTGGATAACTGATATCACAATGTTCTTCGGTCTTGCAGGCAAGAGACTTGACAGCCGATTCCAGTCTTTCTCTGAACAGAAACTCCTCCAGCGCCAAATCGAAACCCGCGAGAGGCCGTGTTGGGTGCATCATCTCCCAGTAGAGATGGCCATTCATCACCCGGAAGCAGTTCAGTTCGTCAACCTTCTGCACACCCAGATCCAACATTTTCTTTTTAAGGAACTCCATTGTATCGTCACGAGATGATCCTGGTAGAAGCCTGAACAGAAGAGGGTATTTCAACATCACTTCTCCATGACAGTCATGATATGGCTAGGAGACACTGATAGAAGTTGGAATTTAGAGAAACATGATCTGAAATGGACCCACAAGCCTAGTAGATATTCAGGTCATTTTATATGTTTTAATAATAACAAAGCTCTAAAGATGGACTGGGAGCAGAAGTTGATAGAATTGAGGACAATTCTTGATAGCTGGACAACAAAGAAGCTTAATCATTTTTGGAAGAGTCACGGTACTGAAAAGTCTAGCACTTAGCCAAGTTACTCACTTGATCATGGTTGATTCCATCCCTCCAAACTTTTTGAAGATGATAGAAGGCATTTTATTCAAATTTATTTTGAGTGGGAAAACAGAAAAATCAAAAAGATTTCTCTAATGGAAGACTACAGTAAAGGAGGTATAAAGATACTTGACATACAAAGGCAATTGTTCAGCTTCCGACTGAAATGGTTGGGTAGATTTTTCAAAGAGAGTAATGGAACGTGGAATATATTGTTTTCTTACTGTTTTAACTTATTGGGAGGCATCAATTTACTGGGGCCCGTTTCATGAAACCAACTCCATGACAGTCATATCTTTGGCGCGATACTATCAGCTAAAGAACATAATCTTTGTCACGATCTATTAAATTTATCCCGAATAACCCAAAACAAGTTTTGGGGCTAAAATTGTTCGAAAAGAGATAAATACATATATATTCTCCTAAAATAAATACAAAATAGTGTCATTATCAAATGTAGATCATCAAGAAATGTGCCTATTTTTGTAAAGATTTTTAAGTTGAAGAAAAGCCAGTGAGTGTTTTTATCGACAGTTGATTAAAAGTTTACTTGAAGGATACCGTAATGTGATAGTTTATCAATACGTACCTATTTGTTTACTGTGACGAGGAATTTTAGGCAAAATACCTTTTCTCAGCCAGTTTATATTTTAGGGTCTCGTAAATACTCGTTATCTAATTGAATTGATATTGTAAATATAATTTGGAAGAATATTAGAGAATAGGAATTTGATAGGGATTAAAGAATTTCGTCTACGTGAATTAAATTTCAAGCTTTTATATAATATGCTACCAGTTCGTAAAAATCTGTTCAAGTGGGGTCTCTCAAACGATGACCTTTGTTTAGAATGCAAAAAGACTGAAGATGTGCTTCATGCTTTCATTTCACGTAAGGCGGCTTCTTTGAATATGTAAAGGACTTAGTTTTACGTGCTTTCAATCTTAGAATAGAGATAGATATTGTTTTATTACTCAAAATGAATTCGCAAACCGAAATCGATTTGATAATGACGATTGCTTTTTGGTCGATTTATAAAATGATTATTTTTCGTAATAAGTATGGGTATGATAATAGAGATTTGATTTTGCTTTATTTATTTAAGAGAGAAATGACTAACAGAATAGAAATAAACGAACATTTGAAAGTACAAAATATGAAATTTCCTGCGAACTTGCTTAGTTATATTTGAATAAATAATTTGTGTATCATTGATTTTCCATTGATTTGCTAAATTGTAAGCAAAATTATGTTATTGTTTGAATATTGAATAAACACCTCTAAGAGGCAAAGAGAAACAAACAAACTCCATGACAGTCATATCTTTAACGCGATACTATCAGCTAAAGAACATAGTCTTTGTCACGATCCATTAGATTTATCCCGAATAACCCAAAACAAGTTTTGGGGCTAAAATTGTTCAATAAGAGATATATACATATATATTCTCCTAAAATAAATACAAAATAGTGTCATTATCAAATGTAGATCATCAAGAAATTTGCATATTTTTGTAAAGATTTTTAGGTTGAAGAAAAGCCAGTGAGTGTTTTTATCGACAGTTGATTCAAAGGTTAGTTGAAGGATATCGTAATGTGATAGTTTATCAATACTTACTTATTTGTTTACTGTGACTAGGAATTTTAGGCAAAATACCTTTTCTCAGCCAGTTTATATTTTAGGGTCTCGTAAATACTCGTTATCTAATTGAATTGATATTGTAAATATAATTTGGAAGAATTTATTAGAGAGAGAAAAATAATGCACATAAACCCCTAAGGTATGATGGTATCCATTGAAAGACTATGGATCGACTATGGACAACGGTGTGTAACATTCTTATCTATTTTATTTATATGTTACAATAATGTTTTATGATTTAATGTTCATATTCAGCTTTTTTAAAATTTCTGTATATTTTGTATTATCACTCTTTTACATTTTCATTTCATCTCCACGTTTCTCTGATCTAACATAACACTATCTCTATCTTATCGCGTGCCCGTTCTCTCTCTCTCTCTCTTTCTGTTTCTCTTCCTTTCGCTCATTATCTCTCTTTTTCCTTCCCAATACCATTCTCTCTCTCGTTTCTACCTCCTACCCCTGGCGATCGTCCCCCCTCTCTCTCCTCCCTCAGCCATATGTCACATTCATGAGATCTTCTCGCCCTTCATCCGTCATATTCAAAATCAGTCTTGCAACAGTGAGGCATAACAATTATGTAGTACTTTCAATTTATTTTTTCTTTTGTTTTTTTCAATTCCAAAGTTTCCTTAGCGATAGATAATCGCTCTTCTTAAAAAAAAAATCACTTCCAGAAAGGATAATGATAAAAATATACATTGCTGTTTTCAATTAAAAAGGGTAGACCTAATTTGGTTTGCTTACACTAATTATGGTTTGAATGGAAGAAGACAATGTGAATTAAATTTCGAAATTCCTAAGAAACGTCCACAATATATCTTTTAAGCCTTTCCATATAAACCTAAACGTACATGGGTTATTCGGTTTCACCCCCCCCCCCCAATCCCTGCCCAAATGAATACAAATAGAAAGTCAATGAAATATGACCAATAAGGCAATGAGGAGGTCACCTATCGAATACTATTGGAGCTAAAATGACAGACAAGTGACAGACATGAGCCGTGGTAGATCAATGCTTATATGGGATTCATGCTTTATAAAAAAATGAGCATCTCCGGCCCCCACTCCAGGAACGGAGGGACCCATTTATGTTCCCAAAATTTTTGGTAAAGGGGTACTTTTCACGCAACAAAGTCCGGCTTGTAATACACAACAACGGGTGAGCATCGAAGAGAACTGCGTCCAGAACTCATTTATATTTTTCTCAAAATGATATAGAAACTAATCATACATGTCGCGGCCCTTAGAATAGCAACAAACTGACTTGTGGTGGCGCTTTATAGCGATTAAAAACAAAAAATGACGGGTTTGGAGGAGTGACAACCCACTTGTCGCGGAAGTTGTCGCTCATCTTGGCAAAGACGGTTTCGTGAAACACTTTGCTGACAAGTTGCGCGACAGTGGCGATATGTCGTTGATCTTGTAGTTATGACGGTTTCGAGAAATGGCCCCCTGTTGAACTGCTCTCATAATATAACCACACCTAATGATATTCTAGTTCAAAAGAAAATTCCGTCATTTTACGTAATCTTAAAGGCATTGGAAATTATTAGATACTGCACTACAGTGAAAGATGTTTGTATATCTATAAATGAACCGGTGGAAGTTTCAGATCAGATTATCATTGGCACAACAAACATGTGGTGTATGATAATCAGTCGCTATTTTATAAAGGCTGGTACGACAGTGGTCTAGTATTTTTAGGAAACCTTTTTACGAAAGATGGCTTTCGGTTAACAGAATATATTAAATCGCAGGTGCATCCCAAACGAAAATGCAATGCAATGTTTGACTATGCAAGACTTAAACAAGCGTTACCACCTGTATGGGTCAATACTTTACAAGAAGAATTCATGCATGATTATACTAGACAAGAAAATGAAAACAAAGTTCTTTATCTGTTGGTTGCAAATAAGGTAAAACATGTTACTGATATAAGTAGCAATCGTTTCTATAAACTCATTCCTTCGAGAACTGTATTAACTAACACATGTTGCCTTTATTGAAGAAAAAAAAACTTAATGTAGATATTGATTGGTGAACGGTATTCAAGCGTAATCTTGCACAAAATAAGAGAAAGCAAATTACGAGAGTTTAACTTGAAATGACTGTATAATCTATTGCCAGTAAGAGTTAATCTTTTCAAATGGGGAATATCCAGTGACGATGTATGCCCACAATGTAATATAAAAGAGGATATAAATCACGCATTTATCGAATGCAAACTAATTGAGCCCTTCATTAAACATCTGAAAGAAATATTACGAGATATGTAAAAGGAAAGATACTGACGTTCAGTATCCAACACCTGCTCAAAATAGATTGTGAAAGTCAGTGTACTTTAATCTTTACAATAGCATTTTGGACCATTTATAAATTGATTGTTAAACGAAATATAACTGGGATAGACAAAAGAAAAGTTGCTTCTAAACAAATTTTCCATAGAGAACTATTAAAAAGATTCGAAAGTAAATCAAACATAAAGATGACCAAAAAGCTTTTACCAAAAGAACTGTTAGGTGTTATTTAAGAAAAGAAGAAAAAAAAAAGAGAGGGAAAGAAAATTATCAGTATAATTGTTATGTTAATTATGATTCAATTTCTTTGCAAAGCAAAAGTTAATTGGTAGTATTGTATCTTTGAATGTAACCGCGTATATATAATCAATAAATCCTCTGATGAGGCAAAGAAGAAAACAAAACATGTGCATTAACATCGTGGAAGATCTGAACTAGCAATGTTTTAAAAAGAGGTCAACATTTTCCACAAATCTAGGTGGAAATGAACAGGTAGGGATACAATGATTCAGACGGACGGACACAGTCTGAAAGTGGTTGAGGGAAGACGAATGGGTTTGAAATAGCAAGAGAAACAGAGAGGGAGAGAAAGTGGGATATCGAGAGCGTGGAGAGAGAGGGGAGGGAGGGAGGGGGAGGGAGAGGGGGAGGGAGGGAGGAAGGGAGGGAGGGAGGAAGGGAGGGAGGGAGAGAAGGGGAGGGAGGGAGGGAGAGAGAGAGAGAAAGAGAAAGGCGAGAGAGAGCGAGGGGGAGGGAGGGAAAGAGAAAGAGAGAGAGAGAGAGAGAGAGAAAAGGCGAGAGAGAGAGGGGGAAGGAGAGAGGGAAGGAGGAAGAGAGAGAGAGAGAGAGAGAGAAACAAAAAGGCGAGAGAGAGGGGGGAGGGAGGGAGGGACAAAAGGCGAGAGAGAGAGAGAGAGAGTAATTTTATCAAAAATGGCCGCTCAAAATGGCTGATCGGTACATTTTCCTTGACAGTCAGGCCATTTTTCAAGACGGCCACCGGAACTTTTTTTTTTTTTTTTTTAAATCAGAAATGGATCATTTTACACTATGTTTTTCATGTGTTTTTTCTTTAAAAAAAAATTTAAAAAAAATTTAAAAAAAAAAGAAAAAAAAAAGGAGACGGCCCCCAAAAAAGAAGTGGGCGGGGTCGCTAAACATAATTTTTTTTTACATGGCCTTAGTTACTGGCTCAAAACATGAACCTAACACAAACCTGACTTTTTTCTTTCTTACTTTCATGGAAAACCAAATTTTCATCCATTTTTTAAATTGGGGAACTGATTATGTGCATGCAGTTCGTCAATCGCTTGTATTTATCCTGAATAGTGATTGTCGACAGCGCCATCTGTCTTTATTTCGCCGTTTTCGTAAATGTCAGATCTCTTGTATTCAAATTAAAGAGCGAAACCACATAGGTTCTAGACTGGGTTTGGGGATCAATACCCAACCCTCCCCTTACAATTCTTAATTATAAATGAATTTGGGCAAGACACATGTGACAATTTTTGACTTTTGCACTCAAATATCTATGTTACAAGATAATTTAAAAATTTGTTATCTGTTATGAAAATTTGAGGGAAAGTTTCTTTCCTGCATGGTAAAAATCATTTGCGCGGCGAATTGACTGCGCATGCGCTTGGCGGGATCTCATGTAATGACGACGGAGAAGTATGATATAAAATGTACTATTACCAGTCTCTTTTTATGTTAAAGATTATATCATGTTTTGTGTGGTTTTGTTTAAATTGAACTTGAACTCGAACTCGAATTCTTACTGGCATCCCTGCATTTGAATTGAATTGAATTGAAATATACAAAATGTACAGAATGAATACAAGAACCCTCAATCTCCCCTAAAGCCCCAACAAGCTCCCCAAAGCACCCCGCCACTTATACACAACACAATACAACACACGCACACACACGCACACACACACTCACACACACACGCATACGTGCACGCAACACACACGCACGAACAACACACACGCACACACACAAATCTCGAACTGCGCCTGTGAATAACCACTGATGTAAATTTATAATTCCTTTTCATACGAGACTATTCTACAAAATCGCATTTCTAAATCTCGTTAATGTTGTTATTCATCTACATATCGTATATATGTCGGTGTTGGTTCCGCCCTACATATTCAATTGCATTGTGAAAGAAAATGTGAGAAATGAATCGTTTGATTCTGTGAGAATTCATTATCTTTTTTTTAACAAGAACTCAAGTTTATCTTTAACGATGATCGAAATTTAGCCATATTGGAACACTTATTCGAACCGACGAAAATCGAGGCAATTATTTGAGAGGGCATGGACAGAAAAAGTGAAGTTATTGTTAAGATTACTATTTCCATCATTTAGATAATATGAATATGGTAGAAAATTGGTTACCATGTCCCTGCATGAACAAAGAACTGTATCATGAGCAAAACGCAAGCGATATATAGAAAAATGTCACAAACAGCGGACGAATGAATACCATTAGACAAAGATATTTTCATTCAATTATTATTTATTCAATACTCGCTATTATTACATTGATTCTGATGACCTGTAAATTAATTCACCAACAAGCAAATGACATGACTAATTATGATAGAAACTAAGTACGACAAATAGATAATTAATCAAGAAATGAATAAACACTCTAGATAATAGCTAATATTGGGTAAAAAAAAAAGGAACGTGCAATTTGTCGTGTAATTTTTAATCTGCCCACTCTGGGATAAAATTTACAATTTGCCATGGTCTAGAGTGTAAAGAGGACACAATACTATCTTACGACGTAAAATGTTGAAAAGGAATTAAATTCAAGGAAAAACATATATCGGATAAGACAGTCGAAAGTATCTTTTTTGTATTTAATGAGCACTATAGTGATGGGGATCTCCCATTTGGCAACGCGGGCGTATGTGACGTCATTCAAGGAGAACCCGACATTATTTTGTCCATTTATATAGAACTACTACAACATTATTATCGTTCTTAATTTCATGATGGAGTGAATTTATTTTACATAAGAGGGTAGAACAATATGTTATCTTTAAAACATCATGTAAAATATGTGTTCCATCACGAATTTAGTATTGGGGTATTTAAATAAATTTGACAATGAATTACCCAATTAATCTAAGGATTGGTCTCCGTTCATGATATCACACATGGCTGAATTTCCGATCAGAGTTTCTTCATGATAATAAAATGTCCTTGACTTTTAAAAAGATTTAAAGCTCTTTTTTAAATATTTTTTTGTTGTCATTTTGTTCAATACTTTGTTTCCTCTTCCACTCAGACTAATGTTATAATGAAGGACCAATCCCCTTTATATTAGCAATAATAACAATCTTCTTCTTAAATATCTAAATACCCTCAAAAGGTAGTATAGAATAGAATTTCAAATATGATTTAGCTTAAACAATTAATCGTTCAACAGTTAGGAAGAAATGATGAAAGTCTGCTCGTTATTATGTCCATGTTTATCAATACCCTATAGTCACACCAGCGACTCTACACCGAGAACAGACCGACCGCATGGTCGGTTAAGAGTCAGTTTGAAGTCGATTTGAAGATGTGACTGAGGAATTAGATAGCAAGATATGAAACCTGAAAACCTTTGCCTCCAACATACGCATCAGATGATAAGCGAAGAGTGAGCTGGTTGGTCCGAGACACAATTGGGAATGGTGGAAACGCCCCCTCCAGGCTGCATCATAAATATAGAATAATACAAAATAGAGTTTAATTATGCGTGAATGTACTGCTTTGTGGAGCTCCTTATCGAAGTTCAATTACAATTTTTATGATGTATAAATCTGTTAATCAACTAAGCGCTTCAGTGTGAAATTTCCGTCCGTTGTAGTTCTCGATCAGTTGACAGTGATTATTTATGACTATCATGGCACCAATCAAAAGATGAGAATATGGGTCTTGAATACAAAAAAATATAAAGTTGCAATTGATCCGGATCTATCTGGATTGATCTCAAGACTTCTGGTAAATTCATACCTCAGTCGTACGAACGAAACCGACACCAGGAGGGTGTTTCATAAACGAAAAATGATTCCGATTTGAACAAAAATATTTAAGGCTTGATGAAGCAACCCCAGATCTACAACAAACCGAACCAACAATTACATTAGCAATGGCCTAAAATTTGTCGGTTTGGAATCGGTCTGGTGGTATGACTGAGCTATCAGTTGTACACGGGATTTCGTCCGAAACGGAGGTAGGGTTGGGTGTAATTGTCCGAGGAGTTAGTGTCCGAGAGGGAGGGGTGGGAGTCATAGGCGCCGGAAGTGGGTCCAGGGGGGGGGGGGCATTTGCCCCCCCCCCCCAAACAAAAGAGTGGGGGGGGGGGGCAAAACGCATTTTTGCCCCCCCCCCCCAAAAAAAAGAACATAACAATAATAAAAACCTTAATTAAATGACGTATACAATTCTATACAAAGAAAAGGAAGGTTAACAGGAATTAAATTTCCTAAACATTGCGCATGCTACCTATATTTATCAATGGAGGTTTTTATAATAGCGCGCGCATATCGTGGACATATTGTGAGAGAATGGGAAAGCGTGTCTGTTTTTTGTTATAGGGTGAGAAGCTCATGAGCCCCTGAACGCTGGCGTACGGGGGGTTGTTACACCCACAAATGTAATAACGCCCACAAATGTAATGATGCACCACAAATGTAATAACACTTTACCCACAAATGTAATAATTTCACCCACAAATGTATTAACCACTTTACCCACAAATGTAATAATTTTAAATCACTCACAAAATTGTAATAATGACTTTACCCACAAATGTAATAAATTTGAATGGATATTTTGTCGAATTTGTTCCAAAGCGCGCAGTCTTTACTCCAGACCCGGTTATTTCAAACATTTAAAAAAATCTTCAAAACTGAGACCCCATAATCCTTTTCCTGTGGGCTAACATGAGAATTGAGCGTAGTCTTTCCTCCAGACCCGGTTATTCAAAAGTTAACAAAAAAAAAAAAAAAAAAAAAAAAAATTAAACTTAGACCTCCATCTTCCAAATTCAGACCCGGTAATAAAGCATGGGATAAGAGCGTAGTCTTTACTTCAGACTCGGTTATTTAAAAAAAAAAATCTTCAAACTAAGACCTCACCATCTCATTCCTGTGGAAAAACATGGATATAGAGCATAGTCTTTCCTCCAGACCCGATTATTTCAAAACTTTTTAAAAATCTTCAAAACTAAGACCCCATCATCTTATTCCTGTGGAAGAACATTAGTATTGAACGTAGTCTTTCCTCCAGACCCGGTTATTCAAAAGTTAACAAAAAACAAAAAACAAAAACAAAACAAAACAAAACAAAAAAAAAAACTTTTAAACTAAGACCTCCATCTTCCAAATTCAGACCCGGTAATAAAGCATGGGATAAGAGCGTAGTCTTTACTTCAGACTCGGTTATTTAAAAAAAAAAAAAAATCTTCAAACTAAGACCTCACCATCTCATTCCTGTGGAAAAACATGGATATAGAGCGTAGTCTTTCCTCCAGACCCGGTTTTTTCAAAAGAAATAGAAATTTAAACAAATCTTCGAAACTAAGACCAACCATCTTATTCCTCTTTTTTTTCATTTAAAAATAAATTACATTATTGCATATGTGGATACAACACGTCACAAATAAATGATTGGTCGGCGGTCACACGAACTGACGAATCAGTCAAAATGGTCCATATATATAACACACAGAGGAGGAACGATTCGATGGTTCGTTGACAGTCGACGATTTTTTAATCATGTAAATATTCTAACGCCCACAAATATCCTGGAATTCAATGTTCGTAGAAAAAAAAGTAATCAAATAAGTGACCTTAAATGTATTTAAATATTGACGCTGATTGTTTTATGCATGTGATTATGACATATGTTCACAATATGTAACATATATATATATATACATATACATATATATATGTACGCTATTAGTGACATTGAAACGTTGGATTGCGATGTTATATTTTTATGAGTGCGTGAATGAATTACCTTTCTTCATGTGATGAACGTATCAAGTACTTATACTGAAGACTACCAATTGGTACGCGGTACACGGTGTGAATTCATCAGAACGAAATTTATTCAAAGGCAAATACAAACAAAACACATTTATATTACAGTTTTCCCTACTTCTGAAACACTCAAGCAGCTATATAAACAAGAACAAGTCTGAATGATTACCGGGTCTTAATTTGGAAGATGGAGGGGTCTTAGTTTAAAAGGTTTTTTCTTTGTTTTGTTTTGTTTTGTTTTGTTTTGTTTGTTTTTTAAAACTTTTGAATAACCGGGTCTGGAGGAAAGACTACGCTCGATTCTCATGTTTTTTTTTTTCTTAATTCAAATCAGTTTTGATAAATAAAAATGTAAATAAATAAATAAATAAAACAACAGCGAGAAATTACAATGCAGCTAACTTCACAGGTACATGCGCACAGGAAATTGGGCACTGGGGCCAACGGAGGTGGTCATCCCCCGTGTGGTCAACAACTGGGGTGAAACCCAGTCTGGCTTGTCTTTGGTTGGTGCCTCCTAATGGCCTTCCAGTAGGCAAGTTACCCAGCAACTCAAGGACCTGGTGTGTTTTGTATTTTGTTGAGCGACCTGTACTCATGCGAGCCCAAAATCAAGAAATTAAATTATACCGTCCATACCTCATTATGTCATGTAGATTAAAACTGGTCTTGCCTATTATAATAGTAGGCTATTTAATCATAAACACACATATATATAAATACATATATATATATATATATTTTTTTAAATATATTTTTTCAGCTATATGCCTATATATATATATATATATATATATAGGTCGTAGGTAACGTATTGTACTTTATTAAGATTAAGGTATTACTAACTGCACCTTGCACAAGAAGCCCAAAATATCTGCATAATTTGAGATTTTCAAAAACTGTCTTTCAGTCTAATTAAATTATAATGGTTTTGTTTATTTCTTTCTCGTTTTTTGTTTTGCTTTTGTTTTTTCCCGGAAAGGAGACATCCCACCGACAGACATCACATAGTCTTTGACCGGTATTGGAGGGGCCTAGGCTGCGCATGAACATGCAAGCCGAGAAGCCTGTTCAACGTACCGAACCGGGCTGGCCAGAAAATACGTACAAAACGGTTAAATGATTTTATGTTGACAGCCTGTCTGGAATCTCCGCAAAATGCGAAAAATTGAACAGCGTCGATTTTTTTTCCCCTCCTTTTTTGTTTGTTTCCATTTAAATTCTTTAAAAAATTGAATTCGGCGTAAATATTCACAATTGAATGACACACGCCCTTAAAACTAAAACAACAACAACAACGTTATTCTACAGGAAAAGGATTATGGGGTCTTAGTTTTGAAGATTTTTTAATTTTTTGAAATAACCGGGTCTGGAGTAAAGACTGCGCTATACCCATGCTTTATTACAGGGTTTTAGTTTTGAACAAATTCGACAAAATATCACTTCAAATTTATTACATTTATGGGTAAATTCATTATTACATTTGTGGGTAAAGTCATTATTACATTTGTGGGCGATTCAAAATTATTACATTTGTGGGTGAAATTATTACATTTGTGGGTAAGTGTTATTACATTTGTGGGTGTTATTACATTTGTGGGTAATTTGTTATTACATTTGTGGGCGTTATTACATTTGTGGGTGTAACACCCCCCCCCAAAAAAAAAAAAAAAAAAAAATATTTGGCTCGCATAATTTCAAATTTTGCCCCCCCCTAAGAAATCCTGGATCCGCGCCTGGGTAGGAGTAGTTGTCCAAGTGGTTAGTGTCCGAGAGGAAGGGAGTGGTGGGAGTAATTGTCCGACTGGTAAGTGTACGAGAGGGAGGGATGGTTGGGAGTAGTTGTCCGAGTGGTTAGTGTCCGAGCGGGAGGGATGGGAGTAGTTGTCCGAGTGGATAGTGTCTGAGCGGGAGGGATGGGAGTAGTTGTCCGAGTTGTTAGTGTCCGAGAGGGAGGGGTAGGAGTAGTTGTCCGAGTTGTTAGTGTCCGAGAGGGAGGGGTAGAAGTAGTTGTCCGAGTTATTAGTGTCCGAGAGGGAGGGGTAGGAGTAGTTGTCCGAGTTGTTAGTGTCCGAGAGGGAGGGGTAGGAGTAGTTGTCCGAGTTGTTAGTGTCCGAGAGGGAGGGACGGGATTAGTTGTCCGAGTTGTTAGTGTCCGAGAGGGAGGGACTGGAGTAGTTGTCCGAGTGGTTAGTGTCCGAGAGGGAGGGACGGGAGTAGTTGTCCGAGTGGTAAGTGTCGGAGAGGGATCGAGGGACGGGATTAGTTGTCCGAGTGGTAAGTGTCCGAGAGGGAGGGGTGGGAGTAATTGTCCGAGTGGTTAGTGTCCGAGAGGGAGGGGTAGGAGTAGTTATCCGAGTTGTTAGTGTCCGAAAGGGAGGGGTGGGAGTAGTTGTCCGAGTGGATAGTGTCCGAGAGGGAGGGGTAGGAGTAGTTGTCCGAGTTGTTAGTGTCCGAGAGGGAGGGGTAGGAGTAGTTGTCCGAGTTGTTAGTGTCCGAGAGGGAGGGACGGGGTTAGTTGTCCGAGTTGTTAGTGTCCGAGAGGGAGGGACTGGAGTAGTTGTCCGAGTGGTTAGTGTCCGAGAGGGAGGGACGGGAGTAGTTGTCCGAGTGGTAAGTGTCGGAGAGGGATCGAGGGACGGGATTAGTTGTCCGAGTGGTAAGTGTCCGAGAGGGAGGGGTGGGAGTAATTGTCCGAGTGGTTAGTGTCCGAGAGGGAGGGGTAGGAGTAGTTATCCGAGTTGTTAGTGTCCGAGAGGGAGGGGTGTGAGTAGTTGTCCGAGTGGTTAGTGTCCGAGAGGGAGGGGTAGGAGTAGTTATCCGAGTTGTAAGTGTCCGAGACGAAGGGGTGGGAGTAGTTGTCCGAGTGGTTTAAGTGTCCGAGAGGGAGGTGTGGGAGTAGTTGTCTGTGTATTTAATCTTCGAGAGGAAGGGAGGGGTGGGAGTAGTTGTCCGAGTTGTTAGTGTCCGAGAGGGAGGGATGGTTGGGAGTAGTTGTCCGAGTTGTTAGTGTCCGAGAGGGAGGGGTGGGAGTAGTTGTCCGAGTTGTTAGTGTCCGAGAGGGAGGGGTGGGAGTAGTTGTCCGAGTGGTTAGATTCCCTTGATACGCTACTGAAGTTAGTTCGTTCGTTAGTTAGCGCGTTAGAAAGCTAATTTATTTAGTTAGTTATACAGCTCGTTCGTTAGCTATTCAGCTAGCTCCGTTAGTATCTTTGTTTGTACGTAAGTTACATACCTCAATAGTGTCTCTTCTTGGTCATATTGGTTCAGTTGAATCACTTTTAGGCAGTCATACTGGCAAGCATAATGAGCTCCACGTTCCACGTCCAAATCATTGAATGTCAACCTAATGACCTTTCCTGGTTCTACCTGAATGACGTAATCACAGAGTATCTGGTTGGGGTAGTGTATGGGGTAGTTGAGGGACTCGACTATACCGGACTCCCCACCGAAGGTTCCACCGCATGTGGATTCTGTGATACTCTTGTAGGATGCCTTGAAGCCTTTCCTCTCTACGTATCTATCGGTGATGAATGTCAGCTTCATTGTGTTCAACACGGATTCGAATGGACCAACGTTAGTCCTGGTTCCACACAGTCTGAAATACACCACCAAAATACGATGTCATACGTTATATCATTGCGCAATGCCCTCTCAATTCAACATTGCCATTATATCATTAATATATATTTAAGTGAGGAAGGGAAGTGATTTTACGTTTGGATAAAATATTGCATATATTATGTTGTTTTTTCTAATATCGAGAAAATCTAAATCTAATTCAAATTAGACTAACATTTGCGAGACAATCATTATTCTTTAATGCATTTAAAATTGATTTATTTACCGTGTTTTCAAAACCTCGTCAGTACCTCCGAGATTCACGATAAGGTAGTCATAGTTACATCCATTACTGCCCTCCTCAATCTCCATATCATCGATCTTTAGATAAATCTTTTTGCCTACAGCAGTAGTTAGGCAGTAGACTTTCTTTTGCCACGCATTGTAAGCATTCGGGTAGTTTGGGGATGTTAAGGTACTCAGTGGTGCTGAGGGGGGAAATGAAAATGAACAATGGTAATTTTATAAATGTACTTCTGTGCCTCTCCTTATAAACAATTGCATGTGATTCAAACCGATCGCTGCTCTGTACTAAAGAGAAAGATTTGTGAAAGTTTACGATTGATTGGATGACTTACGCTTAATCGTAAATGTTTCATAGGAAAGGGCTGTGGATGTATGGGAATACATTTAGTGTCGGATTGCCCAACCGCCCCACCCCCTTGTAAAAGGACACCCTAAAATGTTTCCATAATAATGATAACAACCAGGGGCGGCGATTTCTTTTCATGACCGGGGGGGGGGGGGACGAAACGCGAGGAACGAGGGATCGTGAGGTAATGAGCAAAAACCTTTTTTTGTTGGGGGGGGGGGAGACAAAAATTCAGAATCATCACCGCTCTAACATGTTACATGCAGGCCCCGCGGAACGTTTTTCAAAGTGGGAGGGGGGGGGCTAAAGTATTTGTGATCAAATAGAGCAAAGCAAGTGGCTCGTAAATTGGCGTGGGGTCCAGGGCAAAGCCCCGGCGGGGGTCAAGGGGCGGAGCCCCATGAAGCTCAGAGTTTTTAGGCATTTAATGAGGGTCAGATGAGCATATTTTGATACCTTATTTGTGACACTTGCATGCAGGTCACTAATCGGAGTGGGGTCCAGGGGGCTAAGCCCCCAAATGCTCAGCGTTTTTAGGCATTAACTTACGATCAGATGATCATCCAGGGGTCGCCTTAGTGCCCTTGGTGGGGTGTAGGGGGCGGAGCCCCCGGAAGCTCTGGGAGGTTAAGGCTTTTGAATATGGTCAGATGAGCTTCCAGTGGCCTGCTTAGGGCCCTGGTGGGGTCCAGGGGGCGGATCCCCCGGAAGCTCAGGTGTTTTAGGCATTTAATTATGGTCAGCTGAGCAACCAGGGGCCAGTCTTAGGGCCCTTGATGGGGGTAAGGGGGGGGGCAGAGCCCCCGGAAGCTCAGAGAAAATCATGCCATTTCAGCAACATTTGTAAATTAGTCACTGGTATCGAATTAGAAATAAACCACGTTTGAATTTTATCGGGGGGGGGGGGGGGGACTGTCCCAAGCCCGAGTGAGTGAGCATAGGGAACCAGAGGGGTAAAGGTGACGAAAGTAACTACCCCCTCACAGGTTTTTAAGTTTTGATGTATTACAAAATTATATTCCTTAGGAAAACTATAGTATGAAAAGAAACAATATACTTTTTTTTTCACACTTTACTTTTCTACAATATTTACTTGAACATATTGAAGGATATTATGCGAGGGAGCATAGCTTCCGAGCCAGAAGATTTTTGCTTCTTTATTTGTCTAAACGCTGCACTCTTGGGCCCTCCAAAGCCTAATAGTCTGTTGCAGTCTTTAGTCAGTATTTGCTGTACATTATTTTTTGCACTTTTTCAAATTTTCTTGGGGGGACGATCCTCCCCTACAAAAATCGAGGGGGGGGACGTGTACCCCCCGTCCCCCCGTGATCGCCGCCCCTGATAACAACAACAACAAGAACAATAATAATAATAATGATAATATCGATAATGATGATGATGTCCATTATATTATGCTTCACATTTATATATAAATATATATACGAACACACGTATATAATAATCACACGACAACACACCTAATACAAAATTACCTTATCCCGATTGGCTAATAATTTTTCGGATTAGCAGTGTGAATATAATTATTCCTTGTCATTCGATTTCAAACTCACACATACTATTAATGTGCTCCATTCTCTATTTTAGATTACCTGATCAACTATTGAAAAATAAATGATCAGAAAGCAACGATTTTGTCAGCAATCTAGTGGTACACATGATTTGTTTGGCACAGGCATTCCCCCATTGTGTAATTTGAGAATTGTTGTATACCGACACATACCTGGGCTCAAGCACTCTATAAAGAGTACATGTTTTTTCTTAACGCGGTGTTTTTTCCTTCGTTTTTTCGACGGTTTACCGCGTCATATCTGACCGGTCTAAGAGGGTGTACCTATTATACTTTGAATTGAATTTATTCACCACTTTCATAAAAACATACAAAGGCAAAGAATACAATAGTTTCTGGCAAACATAGATAAACAACTAAAATGGAAAATACACTAAAGGAAATTACGAAGTGGTTGGATCATCAAAGAATTTACAGAAACTTATAGTAGATGATCCTAAAAATGTACACACAAAAAACAAAATACTCTATATAATTGACAAGTTTCAGCATCCATGATCAAAGGAGAACAAGAAGTCTTTGGTATACCTTCACTTGTTGGTGCTTCGGTTGGTGCGTTGGTAGTTACTGCAGGTGAGGTTGGTGCTACGGTAGATACGGCAGGTGTGGTTGGTGCTTTGGTAGTTACGGCAGGTGTGGTTGGTGCTTTGGTAGTTACTGCAGATATGGTTGGTGCTTTGGTAGTTACGACAGGTGTGGTTGGTGCTTTGGTAGTTACGGCAGGTGTGGTTGGTGCTTTAGTAGTTACGACAGGTGTGGTTGGTGCTTTGGTAGTTACGGCAGGTGTGGTTGGTGCCTTGGTAGTTACTACAGGTGTGGTTGGTGCTTTAGTAGTTACTACAGGTGTGGTTGGTGCTTTGGTAGTTACGGCAGGTGTGGTTGGTGCTTTGGTAGTTACTGCAGGTGTGGTTGGTGCTTTGGTAGTTACCACAGGTGTGGTTGGTGCTTTGGTAGTTACGACAGGTGTGGTTGGTGCTTTAGTAGTTACGACAGGTGTGGTTGGTGCTTTGGTAGTTACGGAAGGTGTGGTTGGTGCCTTGGTAGTTACTACAGGTGTGGTTGGTGCTTTAGTAGTTAGTACAGGTGTGGTTGGTGCTTTGGTAGTTACGACAGGTGTGGTTGGTGCCTTGGTAGTTACTACAGGTGTGGTTGGTGCCTTGGTAGTTACTACAGGTGTGGTTGGTGCTCTGGTGGTTACGACAGGTGCTTCGGTTAGTGGTTGATCAATGGTAAAATTGGCCCTGAATCCCTTGCCGGTATTTGTTTCGTCGGAGTAGAACCAGATCATAATGTTATCTTTCGCTACGATTGGGGCTGGTATTTGGTTTCCACAATACTTCTCGCCTCCGTATCGCGGGTCATCCTTGTTGACCTGAACGTAGTCCCAACACCTGCCACCGTCTAGAGCTTCCATATCGAATGCGTCGAACGTTAATGTAATCGTAGCTCCAGGTTGGCCCTTTGAAATTAAAGACAAGGCTAGCTATTAACAATTTAGTTGTAATATTTCCAGCGTTGCCTCATAAACAGTAAATATGCTTAAATTCCTTCACGACAATTTTTGTGTTAGAAAATAAAGAGTGGAAATTATAACTCCTTATTACATGTTATACTCTTCCGTGATCTGCATAAGGTGCCTCTTTTCTTAATAATTCTTCTACCATCTGCATAATAGACAACAGACCGCGCAAAATATTACATTCTTACAAATGGCTAGGAATCGGTCAGTTTGGAGATGATTTAGAGTCGGGTTGGTGGACAGGAATTAATGAAAGCAGAGATAGTTTAACTCACAACGATATAAATCATGCTGGCTGAGTTTACAGAGTACTGTCCAGAATCATAGTCAGGGGATGTGATCTCCCCAGATGGCTCAGTTCTGGTGATCTCAGTAACTTTGCGAGAGATAGAGAGAGAGAGAAAGAGAGAGAAGGAGAGAGAAAAATAAAAACAGTATATTCCTTTTCGAACGAGCAGAGAGAAAGAGAATGTTAAGTTGACATTATATAATATGACGCATCATGGTCGGGGTTTGATTAATACAATTTTATAGAAAAGAATAATGGCTCATGGTGAAACATTTATGCAGGGGTTGGTTAACACGAAGGATAGAAGTGAAGATACCACTCCCGCTATGAACCTTGTTCATTAGTATAGAGATATCGGCTGCTTCGAGAGGCCTGGCTTTTTATAGGCTCAAGAGAACGCACTCACATCCTGCCATGACCCAGAGGCGCGCCGCCCACCCAGGCGCGCCTCTGGGTCGTGGCAAGAGGTGCAAGTTTTCGAAAAGATTGGTTAAAACATCACGGAAAATCAGAGAAACTGTCTATTTATCTTTGCTGGAAAAATGACTGAAATTTTCGATCAGTTGGGAATCGCAGACAAAAAAGCACTGTATGGTGTCCGCGCTCGCTCAAGGAACATTTTAACACGTAAACCAATGGGTATCGCAGCAAATTTTATTTGCATGGTAACAGGAATCTCACTCTTGGACTATTAACCGGTTTGGGCATTTTCGTTTCTTTACGTGCATGGCTAAAATCACGACTCCAATTTCGACCAATCAGATGGCTGAATTTTTTAAGTGAGGTATATAACGAAGACTAATAGTTTGGACGACATATAATCCGCGTCAATTTCCTAAACTATCCGAATTTTTCACGTCAACCTTGGACCCAACACGGTAAACCTTACTTTAAAACTGTCAATAACTCCGGAAATAATTGTCGCAGGACCAGGCATATGTCATCGACTAATAATTTGTTTTAAAGACTATAATAACATGATCAGTCCTCATTATGTTGTAATTAAGTGGATTCATAATCCTGTATCAAACTGACAGTTAAAAGAATATATCAAGAGTTAATTAAAACAAAAATCGAAAAAATCTAGAACGGAGGAATTTTGGCGTAATACTTTGGAAATTGAATATATACCTGTATGGTCAGATGTTTGGTTATTTAAGTTAAAAAGTATAAAAGACAGCTTACTTATTAATTTCAATGTCATATTCATGTATATAATTTTTTTAGCAATACCATATCATTTGTTTAAATGGAAAGTTAATGCCAATGATAAATGTTATTATTGTAATCAAACAGGTGATTTTAGGCACATGTTCTTTTTGTGTAAGGAAGTCAGTATGTTGGGGAATGAAGTTGAAAGGACTATAAAGAAATATTTCATGTCTAATTTTAATTTCAAACCATGTCATTTATTGTTTGGTATTGATTTTAATTCAAAGAAGGAAAAAGATGTTGATATTATTTTGAATTATGCACTCTTTACTATTTACAAAAATTTTGTTGGAAAAGAATTTAAAAAGAAAACAGCTAAAAAGAGACTTCTTCATATTTTTATTTATCTATTAAGTTATCGTTTACAAATAAAAGAAAATGTTAGAAAACCATGTATATCCCTCCAGAAATGGAGGCAAATGCTCAAAAGTGAATATGTTTATATTATTATGAAGAAAAAAAAAAGAAGACCTGAAATGATTATTTTACCCCAAAAAATCAAAATAATAATCCTGTATCAATGTCTACCGATGTGAATAAAAGCATCAGGATCTACTAGTTCGATTCGCTCGCTCGAGTTACCTGTCATCAATTTTGAATTGGAAAAAAAAATCATCATTACATCAAACAAGAATAAAGAAGTATAAAACTTATCCATGAATGGGGAGATTATTGTAAAAATATTACCCCCTCCCCTCCCCCAGGTGAAGCATGGGTATGTATTAAATATTCAGTGGCCCACAACGTTATTCTTTTGTAATATTGCTGGCCCGAGCGACATATTGAAGGTAATTACGAGACGAGAAGGCTGGTGTTCAGTTTTTTTCTTTTGTTTTAATTCCAAATTCAAGCATATAGGTGCCTGAATATCTTTCCTAAATACAGAATTTTGGTTTATTTAATTATAAGATGAGAAAATAACACCCGTCTTTGATAAATCATTTTGTTGTTGGTTCTGTTATTGTCATCTTTATTGTTATTTGTGTTGCTAAATTTAGACACCTGAGATTTGATATACGGGTAAATTGCGTCACCGCCCCCCCCCCCCTCCCCCTCGGCAAAAGGCGAAACTGTACCCCCAGCGTACTACTAAATAGTATTACGCAACTCACCTGTTTCGGGTACATGTGATTTTTCGTTGCAGAGCGCCCCCGTCCAAGCAGAGGGGCATTGACATGTGCATGTTTTGTCTACAAAGCCTCCGTTGGCGCAGTCAAGAAGGGGGTCACCACAAGTAGAGTTACAGTTGTAGATATAGTTTGCTAATTTGACATCGTAGAAACTGAGACCAGACCTTTGACCGATGTACTGCATGTCGAATGGTCGCTTTGTTACCAGCGTCGGTATGTTGTCATCGATGGCGAATCCCTGTGTGGCGATATAAATGCTTGATATTAACCCGGAGTATAGTCCTTGAGATGTTTTGATTATACCAATACAGGTGTATTTTAAAAGAAGATGAAAACGAAGATTTACATTTTGATTTCAAGATGTACTACCCATTTTAAAGGTATAGACCAGTTCTGGTTATGCGATTGCATTGTGAAAGAAACGTTGTGGAATCGATCAGAAAAGATTGATCATCTAGCAAGTATTGGTGTACTGCAAGGTTCTTGAATCATCAAACGATAAGAAATTTGGCCCAGTCTTGGTAGAGTTACAAGCACTGTAAATAGAAAGATGTATATGTGACTACACTATATTCATCAAGTCCAGATAGATATAATAATTTACCAAATATATCAATTAGTAGCCGGAATTCACCAGTGCTTTTGGAAAAGGGCATATCTCAGAGCGACTCTTTCATTGAGGTGCTAAAGGATGCCTTTTTCTTTTAAAATACTGACAAGCATGCGAAAAGGTGGACAAATTATCACGCCTTATTGCGCCCTTTCTCTCTAAGCTGCTGCCCCTATATAACCTACTTATTGATGGGAAATGAAGCTTCTTAGCACCCTCACTCCTAGGTCCCCGTACATATTATGTCCCAAATTGAATGGTAAAATAAACAAAAAACAAAACAAAACTAAGAACAGAGATGAGGAGAGAAAGAGAAAGTAGGAAGTCAATATATGAATAAGGACCACTTCCTATACTGTATACACCCTTCCCCACCCTTCCCCCACTCGATATCTGTGTTCTCTTGTTCACCTCTGACGATGCCCCCATAAGGCCTCCCAAAGTACCAGACATACCAAAGCATGCTCAGGTACGGGTACCCCCCCCCCATATTAGCCGCTTGCAGGCTCCAAAATATGAGAGCAGTGGTAGGTCCATGGTTTTACCAAGGAGAGTCGATGCTCGCCTCAAATCTCCTTGGTTTTCCGAGGTTCCTCAGATTGCAGCAGTTTTCAACTATTAGGAAATCCGGCCAGTCGACCGATGGCCTTAGACAGTCATTTAGTCTTGCCAAATCTCAGAGAAATTGAAGCTTCACGAAACGTTCTTACGAGCTATTGTTCTTATTGGCCATCGGGAGGCACTTAGGTAACCTAGAACCATGTTTTCGAACGTCACCAATATATACAAATTATTTAAAAAAAAAATTAATTTATATTAACAAAATCATTCTTTTGTAAAATAAAAGGATGGAGATTTTTTAATGCGTGCAAATATCCGGAGACTATACTTACATATGGTCCGTAATGCATGACAGATGTGAGATCATATTTGACTACTTCGCTAGCCATAACGTCTTCAAGTGACTCCTTGTCAAAATTGTGTTGTTGATCTGTCTCGATGTTGGTCCAAAAAATTTCGACATGGTCGTCGCGGTCTGGTCTCGACTGCTCATGTTCGAATCCCATTGCGTGCCCGATCTCATGAGCGATGGTTCCCAACTGAAAACAAGTGCAAAATAATGTCTTTACGCGTCTTCAAGTTCAATGATACCCCATAACAGACAGCGTTTCATTATTTTGTACCGGTATCTTTCGGATTAGATGCTAATTTTACTTTGAGTTTGAGGCAGATTTTTTTTTAATCTAAAGGAAAATTAAATAACTTGAAAGTAGCCCGGACCTACCTCCCCCTCGCTTTATACAGATGTTTCGTTCCTATGGTCTTCTAGTTACAACCTTTCAACCGCTTTATCTCTTGAGTTTGAAGAAGGGAGCAAAACCATTATTGTCCCACTTATGTTTTTTGCAATCCTCGAGCCCATCGGCTAACCCCCCCTTAAGTTACAGCATTTGCTCTAGTAATATGTTATTCATCTAATATGAAAATAGGAAGCATACCCCAGTTACAACGCCAAACCGACCGATGTTTGACCAGTCAAGAAAATAACTTGTTATCCTTTGAATAGTCGGTCTGTTGTGGGTCTTGTGCCTGTCTCGTTGGTGTAACTAGGGTATACCTCCATGCGTACCAGGACAATTACCCCCTGGGCAATCACCCCCCGGAGAATAACCCCCCGGAAAACTACCCCCGTAGGACGATTACCCCCCGGAAAATTACCTCCCGGAGAATTACCCCCCGAGGACAATTACCCCCCCAAGGACAATTACCCCCCGGAAAATTACCCCCCGAGGACACCTACCCCCCGGGAACAATTACCCCCCGAGGACCTACCCCCGAGGACAATAACCCCCCGAGGACAACTACCCCCGAGGACAATTACCCCCGAGGACAACTACCCCCCGAGGACAATTACCCCCTATGGACACTACTGGGTATGGTTGACCAATGGTTAGAGCGCCCGCCTCATGAACGGGAGGTCGTGGGTTCGAACCCCGGCCGAGTCATACCAAAGACTTACAACAATGGGACCTTCTGCCTTCTAGCTAGGCGCTCTGCATATTTGATTGGAGAAGGGTAGTATAATAACATATTATGTTATGCAGGGCCCGCTGGAAGAGCAGTTTCATAACTGAAGTGGCTACCCTGGGTCAATAAAACGTTATTATTATTATTATTACCCTCGAGGACAACTATCCCCAAGGAACACTACCCCTGAGGACAACTACCCCCCCCCCCCCGAGGACAGACAATAACCCACGGAGGACAACTACCCCCAATGACAATCACCCCCGAGGAATTTATAACACTGTGACGTATAACGCAAGCTTCTCTCCAAATTGCTATTTACAGAAAATTGCATAAACCTTCATTTTCTTTGTTATTCAGTCTTTTCAAATTATCCAATTCGATATGGGGGGTGGAGGTTGCCTAATTCCTCTGTAGTTTTGCTACCGAGTAAAGAACAGAAATTACATTTCTTAGAAATTGAACAATACATTGCGCGCAGATGAGTACGCGTTTCAGCCTCTCTCACCATCGATGGCACAACTAAGAAATTAGGATGTAAGATTTCCTTAATGCATCTTTGTAACTTTTTTAATCAGCTGATCGTGTATTTGTCTTTGTATGTATAATGGGCCCTCATCCATGCCACGATCCATAATAAAGGTTTTCTTCACGTTATCTATTTATTTCTGTTGTCATGCTGAACTTGCTGAAGTATAATATGTTTTCGTGTACGTTGAATTATTTTGAAATAGAAATTGCTTTCAAGTTATATGTACGGTGCCATGTCAAAAGAAAATAAATATCCGCTCTCTGGTAATTCATCTCATTCGATTTTGTAACTCAGCACAGCGTTTTTCAACCGGGGTGCCGCAAGAGAACGATTTGGAAAACGTTGATTTTGTAAAAAAAAAAATCAAATACCAGAAACGGTTAAAATATGTAATTACATGAGAAAATAACATTTTGAAGATACTAAAGTGTCTTCCTTCCTCGCTCGCTGACAATATTTTGACAGAAAGGCAAATAAGGGCAACGAGAGGCCCGAATATCCTCATATTCGTGTATCAAGGTCATGACCGAATATATCACTTTTTATTTATGTACATTCGGCGGCAAGGTGTTAGTACTTTAAATAGTTTCTAGTGAGTGGATTACAAACTACTTTTTAACCAGTTTGAAAATGTCTTCTCCTTTTTTTCTCCTTGAAAGAATATGGGTTCATGCAGGGGATCTTATGGGCTCGTAGCCATCTCTTAATGTGTCAGATTGTCTTTTGCTATTGAATCCTGATTGACCACGGGGGTAATTGTCCTCGGGGGTAATTGTCATCGGGGGGAATATTCCTCGGGGGGTAATTGTCCTCGGAGGTAATTGTCATCGGGGGTAGTTGTCATCGGGGGGTAATTGTCCTAGGGGGTAATTGTCCTCGGGGGGTAATTGTCCTCGGAGGTAATTGTCATCGGGGGTAGTTGTCCTCGGGGGGTAATTGTCCTCGGGGGGTAATTCTCCGGGGGGTAATTTTCTGGGGGGTAATTGTCCTTTGAGGGTTGTTTTCCGGGGGGTAATTTTCCGGGGGGTGATTGCCCAGGGGGTGATTGTCCTAGAACCACCTCCATGCATATCCAAACAATCCCATGTAAAGCTATGGTCACAAATCAGAGCAGCGACCGACCGATTAGTAGACTGCTCGGTCGCCGTTGGAATTTAGGTTGCCCAACGATTTTTTGGAGAAGTCGAGCAGGCTGTAGAGCCCCAGCGATGCCTGGGCAGTGCCCTGTCGATTTCCCGTCGGTCGCCGGTCGATTTAAGGTCAAAACTGGGCGAAGTTGGAGAGCTTCTCCGGGCGGCGTCCCGGCAGTGACCGACCGGTAAGAGCGGTCTCCCACCGGCCACCGGCTAATTTTAAGAAAATTGCCCGGCAACTGGCCGGTGATCGGCGGAGCGCCAAAATACGCTCGGTGCCCGGGCGGTCCGGACACCAACCTAATCGGGCGTTCGCCGTCGAGCGATTTAGGTCAAAAATCAAAGCCGCTAGGTCAAAGGTTGCTGAACTCGCCGCCCAGTGACCGACTGATCTCCCAGCGGCGACTGGGCGGCGAACACTCAGCAGCCTTTGACTTAGCTAGCGGCTTTGGTTTTTTACCTAAATCGGTCGACGGCGAACGCTCTAATAAGTCTGTCCCCGGACGGCGACCGCCCGGGCACGTGAAAGGCCGGCGAGTGAAAGTGAGCAGCGTCGCCCGAATTTTAAACTTGAGCAGCGACCGAGCGATGCCCTTAAAACAAGCGGTGCCCTGGCGGCCGCCGCTCGGGGCCTGGGCAAAATTGGGTCAAAACTCGCCGCCCGGCCGCCGAGCAGGCTACTTTAAGGTAATGTGACCATAGCTTAAGTTACCTGTAAACACCCAGTTCCAATTGATATATTCTGTGGTTGCATCTGGCTTGTTGGTTGCCTACCGACGTATGACCAGCACCTGAAATCGAAGAAATGTATTCATTTTGGACAGGTCGTCAAAAGTCTGATATTTTCCTCGAATTTCAACAAAAAATGTTTGTTTAATTTTTGTTAATTACCTTTGGGAGAATGCCCCATTTTTCGGAGTTGATTTCTTGTTTTTATTATGAAAACATGAAGGAAAAGCACCAATTTAAACAAAAGAAGATCTGTTGAAAATTTAATTCTACATTAAGCGCTTCATGAATTTTCTTAGACTAGCTTATGCTTGTAAATGTAAAATATGTTGATGTAATGGAATAAATAAACATCAAATAAAATAAAATCAAAATCTGCCACCAGTGGTAAGAAAGGTACACTGACGACAAAGTTGAAGAAAATCAATGCTAACAAGCAAACAATATGTTTAATTGATTTTGTTTTCTTGTTCAAACTTTCGAGTGCCGACGATGGTACAATCACTTTATTGAACTAAATTATAATGTTGGATAAAGTATATAAATATATACTGTCTTGATAGTTTCAACCAGGAGTTCGAAAATAAGGCAGGGTTTATTTGTTTTATATCCTGCTTCAACAAAATTTTCAACAAAAAAATATTGTTGATTAAAATAAAATTAAAAAAAAACATGTTAACATTTTACAATTTTAATAAAATGTATTAATCGCCCAGCCGTAAATAGTACTAAGTTGAGGTTATATTAACGGCTCTGGAAAAAATGTATTAACTTTTTTATCATGTGACACACTTTCAACCAATTAAAAACCAATTCAATTCAATTAATTTCATTTATTTTCCATTAAAATTCAAAGTAAACAATACGTAACAAATGATCAGCAAAATCGGAAGGACCCCAAGATAAGCAAAGCTTGTGAGAATGGGGCCCTGTACAAAAATAAACAAACAAGCAAATGATAATAACAAATATTGTAAAACTAATCAAAACACACATACATCCACCCTCATTCAATCACGTGCACACGGACACACCATCACAAACAGTAAATTGTTGATGCCGGATATAATTAGAAATGCTTCTCGACCCGTCCCTTCCCATCCTCAATCGACACCCTTATATGTTCAGTTTAGTGAGAGAGAAAAGCAAATATCGCTTCTTACCCATCCGCCTTATGGAAACGAAGCCACTGGTTGTGACCCAGTGTTGAGGAACGATCCGAAGAGTAAGTTTCAAACTTCACACATGTCTTAGTCGACCAATGATCCATTGCATCGTAGATATATGGTATATCATCAGCTATAACGAGTATCATGATAAAGGAAATATGCAAAGAATTTATGATTTGGGTTGAAAATGTGATACAATATCATAATCATCTGAAAAGTCGCTAATGCACAATGAATGAAATTGTTATTAATAACGTTTAGTTTCACATTACAAAAATCATCAGGTGAAGGCAATGTTATATATTCCTGATACATAGGGGGAGGAGGGCCGGATGGGGGGGGGGGGGGGGGTGTCCAAAATTATTTGAGCTGCCGAATCTTGCGTATTACTTCTCACGTTAGATCAATAGTGTTTTGAGGTTGCAAAGACTTTCGAGAAATCAACTCTAGAAGACATTGCATACCCCCTACCAATCATGTTTGGATTATTATGTGATTGTTCTGTTCACACATTTCAAAACGTGATTCGCAAGGCCATTGAAATCGCTTAGATTAGTTTTCGACATTAGTTGCGATTGTTTTGAAAATTGTGAGCTAGAAAATATTTCTTTCTCGTTTTTGTCTCGCCTGCGTAGCAAAAAGCGAGACATAGGCGCCGCTTTTCCGGTGATGGCGACGGCGGCGACGGCGGCGGCGGCGGCGTCAACATCAAAAACTTAACCTAAGGTTAAGTTTTTGAATTTTTAAAGTATAAGTTCTTAGTTAATGAAACCTTGATTATAAGGTAATCAAGTATCCCCAATCATGTGAGTAGAATTTCAGATCACAAAGTCAAGGTCAAAGGTCATTTCAGGTCAACAGACTTAGACTATGTTGTAGCATCATCATCGAAAACTTAACCTAAGGTTAAGTTTTGGATTATTAACCTAAAACCTAAAACTTAACCTAAGGTTAAGTTTTTGAATTTTTGATATAATTTTAAAAGTATAATTTCTTAGTCAATGAAACTTAGACTATAAGGTTATCAAGTCTCCCCAATCATGTGAGTAGAATTTCAGGTCACTAAGTTAAGGTCAAAGGCAATTTAAGGTCAACAAACTTAGACTTTGTTGTGGCATCAACATCATGATTTTCAAAATGCTTCTTCTTCTCTATTTTTCAACCGATTTTGATTCTGATTGATATGATAGGGCTAGGAGGGGGATTTCAAATTTCTACACAGAATCGTGAAATTCATTATCTATGCTAATTTATGCAAATTTATTCGAAATCACAAAAAAAGGCTTCTTCTCCTTCATTTCTCGACCGATTTTGTTTTGGTTTGCTTTATATCGTAGAGCTAACTTTGGTACATTAAACTTCTCCACAGAATTTTGAAATTGTTCTTCATTAATTAATTATGGTAATTTATGCAAATTTATTCAAAAAATAACAAAAGTTGCTTCTTTTCCCTCATTTCTTGACCGATTTTGATTTGGTTTGCCTTATCTGGTAGAGCTAAATTTGGAACACTAAACTTTTACACAGAATTGTGAGATTTTGCTCCATTGATTATTTACGGTACTTTATGCAAATGAAATGAAATTATGTCCCTTCCAGGGCATCAAATTTATATATTTTGACCAGTTCAAAAGTGTACCACATAAAATTTACGATATTTGTTGTTGCGAGATGCGGATAAGCGCTACGTCATTGACGTTCTGGTTTATCATATTGAATTGCGTTATGCAGGCGAGACCGCCGAGAGCGTTTCCCTTGTTTCTCGTTTTTTCCCTGTTTTTGTTGTTGTTGTTGTTGTTTTTTTTGGGGGGGGGTGGGGGGGAGGTGTCCATCTGCAAACGAGGAAGGTAGGCATTTGTTTTTACACTGAGCTTGCAGGCACGTAGTGACGTCAGACCTGTCATTCGATTGTCTACGATTTGACGCTAAAATGTCCTTTACTCCACACAAGGATTGTAATTTTAAACATTCGTATTATCGCAATGAACCTCTATCCTGAAGATCGAACATGTTTAAATCCCGAAAATAGAATCGCAGTTGAATCGTATAGTGTGTGATGGGCTTTGGATATGACAATGGCCACTATATAAGTAAGAGTAGGTTACTTGGATTGGAATTAAGAAACGGAAAATATATGGTCTTAGTCGAAACTCGAACTTACCTGGGCTATCCATGGTGAATGGCACAATGACGTCCCCACCGACTTTGGTCCATCTTTTCAAAACATCCCTTACGGCCTTCCTCTTGGTTCGTCCATCTATGTGTTCCTCTTTCTGCTGTCGAATATATTCTTTCTGTTCTTCGTTCAGGATCATATCCGTCTTCTGTTCATCACCAGGTATCCTGCTTGAGAACGGGTCAGCCAATTTCTCTGCAACGGGCACGTCAACGACTTGTCCGTTGAATTCCAGCTTCCTCATGGGACGTTCCTAGATCGTGATGTAACATATAACGTGTAATGCAACACAGAACATTGTAATGCGAGTTGACTGCGTCAGTGACTGGCGTAGTACTTGACGTACCATTTAAAAGTAAATGCTTACTTAAGCGAATACACAATTTTAAACGTCGCGTCGTTGATTGTTCGATATCATATAGTAGATAATAACGCAATAAAAATGACGCTTCGAGTGCCATGGACATTATCTTAACATGGAAATAGTTTGAAAATACTGTATGCGCCAGACGTTGATCATCGACAGAATGGGCTAAAACTTGACAAATTCTAAAAACTAATCAGAAAAAGGAATCGTGTCACACGAAAATGTTTTACAGAAACAAAAATCTAGAAAACAGTTGAACTGATTTCCATTTTCTTATTAGAGAGGTATAACTTAATCATTTAATTATAAACAAAGCTGTGTCCCAATGGATACCTTTTCTGACTCCTTAGTTAATGGCTTGCCGAGTATCCCGGCAACCAAACAGGTCAACAAGACGCTTGTTGCAAAGGCTCTCTTCATCGTAGTATTCAACTGATAGATATTCAGGTGAATAAGAAGTGCTATGGGATTCTATTCCTAGTGCTTGGTCTATTTATACAAAATTATACCTGTCGAATATATGCCTACTTATCATCCTTGTTTTGCAATAAATTACTCCCAATTTTCATTTCGTAAAAATTATTTGCCTACTTTAATAAGTAAATAACTGAACACATTTTAATTACATGACCAAACATTCACATTGCAAATATTAACAGTGCATCCCTGTTTGTCCATAATCATGTTAAATTAGCGTAGCAGAAAGGTAGTACCACTGATTGATTTGCGAAAATGATAGGGAAGAGAAAGAAAGAATAGAGGAGAGGTAAACGAGCTTGAGAGGAACATAATGAGACATATACATTGGCATCTCATTCAATGTGTTAGAACACAGTGCCCCCTCAATGATTGCCTGGATCCACGCTTCGCCACAGTAGCAAACTTATTAATCTGAAAAAATGTGTGTTGAAAACACTTAAAAACAAAATAAGCACTAAACAAGCCTTAAGGAAAAGTCTTGCCTTCTGTTCCAAATAACTAAGATTTTGACTGCATGGTTGTACCAATTTTTAGAGGTCCATGTTTTAGGGACAGAGATGTCAGATGTCGAAATTGTGATCTGTCATTTTGCTCATCTGCACCACTGATCTTAATAATCGACGGTAGTAAACTCTTTGATTTTACAGCATATGTTTTATCTAATTAAAAAAAAAATCGACAAACCTTGATACTCGATACAATACCATAGACCTGCATCAAAGACGAAGAAGAAAAAACAACAACAACAACCCTGAAACAGATATTTCATATTTTCATTTGTTCTTTATTCGTAGAAAATTTATAACTTAACAAGGAGGTAGGCTAACTGTAATCATTATACTACATTTTGCTTTAAAACTAATAAGATTAAAATATAAAAAAGGATCCGATGCACATGTCTAGCAATGGGTTTTTATTCTTAATTTGTCTTTAAAGATTTGGTTTCCATCCTTTAATTCTAATCATTATCAAAAATAATTTGATTATGTTTATGCTCTGCTAACTGCTGGTTAACAATCAACGATTTGAAATAGTCTTTGTAAACAACAAAAATATAATTTAGGGAAATCAATTAATTCTCACAAACACAGGAAAGTGTGACTTGGTTTTTAAAATAAAGATTGTTAACATTCTCTGTCAATAACCTAGATATAAAATCTATACCAGACATGCCAGGTGGTTGCCATTTAATTAAATTATTATTATTATTTGGCTATAAAAATTCAACTCGTATTATACAAATCAATAGATAAAAGATACAGTTTAAATAAGGAATGGCATATGGTAGAGGTTTCACAAAAGCGAAAATTCTTCCCTGTTGCCCATTGGCATGTTACTCCTTACATTTCATTCCGAGAAATATGAGAGATACACGATACGATTCAATTATGAAATTGAAAGCAAGCACCTGTGCTTGATCCTCTCCAGGTGGGTACCCGGTATAGATGTGACCGTTATTGTTGGTCAAACAGTTTTTTGAGCGTCAAGTAACGCCAGGCTGAAATGCTCCCCAGGGAGTGGAGATTGTGCACACAGTGTGTGCGGGCAAGTATTGAATCCAATGACCAGGTTAATAGTATATCTGTAAAGCGCTTTGAGACATCGTAGATGACTTTACGCGCTATATAAAACTGGAATATTATTATTATCATTATAAATGAATCATTAAAATTGCTGAAGTTGAATTAAGTCCATATCAAAATGAATTAAATTGATCATCATTGATTGATTTAGTGAATGAGTTAGTCCATATATCCATATCTAACTTATACAACGACGTAGCCAGGGGGCGTTGGGGCGGTGCCCCCCCCCCCCAACAAAAAAAGGAAGAGGACGTAGAAAAAAAAGGATTAAGAGTCGAGAAGGGTACAACGAATCGTCTTCTTTCTCTAATAATTTAATGAAACGTCAAAGCTTTCCGCGCTTTGCGCGGGAGGGGGGGGGGGAACTGAATTCAGACAAGGATTGAGAGTCGAGAATGGCACAACGAATCGTATTCTTTCTTTAATAACGTTATGAAACGTCAGAGCTTCCGCGTTACGCGCGGAGGAAGGGGAACTTGATTCAAGCAAGGATTAATAGTCGAGAACGGTACAACGAATCGTCTTCTTTCTCTAATAGTTTAATGAAACGTCAAAAAAAACTGAATTTAGACAAGGATTAAGATTCGAGAAAGGTACAACGAATCGTCTTCTTTCTCTAATAATTTATTGAAATTTAATTAAAGGGAGGGGCGAGAGAGCAAAACAAGCAAACAACCACACAAATAAACAATACGAGACAAAACGACACAAAACGACACAAACCATACCAAAACAAAAACAGGACAATCCAATGGCAAGTCAATCAGGCATACTGATAGACAAACATGGCGAACAAACAACCCAACATAGTATGCATATACTTAATAACATGCATTCTTAAACAACACTACTTAAAAAAACAAACAAAATAACTTGTTTTATTAAGACGTAGTGATCGGCCAACAAAAGCTATACTCGAATCGATGCGTCCCCTATTTAAAAGAGCGCCTCTAAACAGTTGATATAAACCATTACCTAGATCGTTGGGGAACGAGATGGATTAAAAACCTCATTATTAGTGATCTCGACTTTCAAAATCCATTCCTTTCTTATGATTAATTCCCTTTCACTATTAGTCCATTACTGTTCCCCATCTATCCCCTTGAATCACATTCCTATAAGAGGGAAGTTCCCTTCCGAAGTATAGGCCTAACTGCTTTTTATTCGGATCTCAGATAACGTCATAGTGCTTTCTAGTGCTTGCACATCAATGGTGTGGCATAGGGGTAGATTCAGGATTTAATGTTCTACGTTGTGGCATATGTTGGTTCCACAATTTCAAACAAGCAAGCAATTGGTTAAGTAAATTGCCAGGCACACGTTTTCGCCATGACAGGGACTCCAGGGAGTGGGGGGGGGGGGGGGCTATGCATCCTCCCTTTCCCCCAATCCACTACTGAATATTCATAATAACAATAATGATATTCCAATCAATATAATAAGATGTATAATAAATCTCAGCTAAGTTTTGAAGCAAACTGACCATCATCAAACGGCTTTATCACTTTGCATGGTATAGTGAGATGCCATCCTGGATCCTTTCTATTTATTTATTTTTTTATCCTCAAAACTTCTTTTGATTTCGGAGGAGAGGAGGGAGGGAGGGGGTGGTATACATCTGCATAAACATCGTGGAAGATCTGAACTAGCATTTTTTTTGAAAAAGAGGTCAACATTTTCTACAAATCTTGGTGGAAATGAACAGGGAGGAATACCATGATTGAGACGGACGGACAAAGCCTGAAAGTGGGTGAGGTTTGAATACGCAAGAGAAACGGAGAGGGAGAGAAAGTGGGATATCGAGAGCGTGGAAAGGGAGAGGGAGGGAGGGAGAGAGAGAGAGAGGGGGAAGAGAGAGAGAGAGAGAGAGAGAAAGAGTGCGTGCGTGCTGCGTGCGTGAGTGTGGGTGTGTGTGCGTGTATGTGTATGTGCGTTTTTTTTTGTGTGTGTGTGTGTTTGTGTGTTTGTGTGTAGGGGCGGTTGCTTTGGGGAGCTTGTTGGGGCTTTAGGGGAGATTGAGGGTTCTGGTATTCATTTTGTACATTTAATTCAATTCAATACAAATGCAGGGATGCCAGTAAAACTTGATCAGAGGGCCTGAAATCACCTAAGATGAGCTTTTTTGTACACACAAACAAATCCTAAACTATAGCCTGAGAATAAACCGCCAGGGCCTGAATTCAGGCTTTTGCCCGAAAACTGCATCCCTGCAAATATTATTGATTATAATCTAAACAAATATAATCTTTCTTAAATTTTCATAACGGATAACAAATTTAAAATTATATTGTAACATATAGATATTTGAGTGCAAAAGTCATACACTGTTACATGTGCCTTGCTCAAATTCATTTATAATTAAGAATTGTAAGGGAAGGGTGGGGTATTTAGCCCCAAACCCAGTCTAGAACCTATGTGGTTTCGCTCTTTAATTTGAATACAAGAGTTCTGACATTTACGAAAACGGCGAAATAAAGACAGATGGCGCTGTTGACAATCACTATTCAGGATAAATACAAGCGATTGACGAACTGCATACACATAATCAGTTCCCCTATCTAAAATTGGATGAAAATTTCCATCAAAGTAAGAAAGAAAAAGGTCCGCTAGATTCGAATGTTTTATATATTAGGCCTATTTATATAGGCCTTCGAGTGATTCAGCCAGTTTGCTGTTCATAGCACACTGGTAGGCTTAAAACGCTTACACGGGAAAGTTCTCAGATTAATCGAAAACGTCAGTAGCTTGCAATATTAAAAGTCTTCCATTGCAATCTACAAAATCTCTAGGATTTTCTAATCACCTAACAATTTCACTTCTTCATCGTTCACTGGAATGAACACCCGACTGAACACATAAACATAATGAAGACGCAAACAAAAGTAAAATTAATTGTTAATCACATCGTTTAATGATTACAAATAAGTTGTGCCATATATAAAAATTGTACACACTGTTTTGTTTCCCCTATTTCTTAAAATATATTCATCTTTTACAAAACTACTGTTTTTTTAAGATTAATTTATAAAAAAGTATTGTTTTATCATACAGTCATCTGCGATATAGCAATAGTATACATTTTGGTGAATGAGGAAAATATTTAAGATGTGATAAAGAATGAGTGCAAAATTAATCGAGAGGGGCAACGAAAAGAGAAGATAGACACTACTGCGCATTTTACGAACAGTAGTTAATCACGAAACGATTAACGATCGCAACGAAATTTCTGTGTGTGAATGATGTCGTATGTACAGGTGATTAGTTTAAAGCCTTTTAAACTAATCATGTTTATAGAATTTTAGCTGTGTGTGAAAAGGCTGAATGAGGGGCGTAAAGTGGGTTAAGCTATAAAAGGGGGAACATATTATGTATCATCAGGTGATGTGATTGTGTTGGTGAGTGGTGCGGGGAGGGGGCTCGGTCGTACTCGGTGAATGTAATGCGAATTAAAGCCGGCTATTACTAGGGTGAGCTAACGGGAAGTGGTCCTATTTCCTTTTTTCTACTTGCAATTCAATGGGTGTGGTGGGGGTAGGGGACATGCCCCCTATACCTTCATTAATGAGTTTATATAAAGGTAGATGGAAAATTGGTGTACAATACTAAATATTGCGTAGTGATTATTTACAATTTTCATATATTTGGATGCCCCTATGAATGAATTATCAGCACTCGAAAATTTAGCCCCCTGAAACACTCTTGCTTTCGAGAAAAATTAAATATAACAATTTCAAATTGCGCCTACGGCCGTACAATGGTAGCTGCGACCATGAAAATTTCACAATATGCAGTTGTAATATATAATTTCTAAACAGGAATAGCTAATCGATCGATTTTAATCAAGAAATATTGTTTTATAGCTTGATTAAATCTTGACCTTGAGAGGGAGCTATATACAACATAAAGAGTTTATTATTTACAATTTCATAACTTTAGACTCGATTTTAACCGCGACAACGATCACTGAATATTGTAGGATCGCATATGCTTCCAATATGTTCATTTGAACCAAATTCATGACCCCATACCAAAACTTTGTATTAACTTTAATATGGATATCTTGGAAGTTTGAATAAAAGTTATGTAAATGTGGTAGAAGTTTTATTAGAGTTCCAAAACATTAATGTTTTACTATAAATATACACTAACAGGGGCATTTCTAGTGGGGGTATGAGGGATATTTCTGTGTGCAAATTTTAAGAGGAAAAATGTGAATACTTGAGGATGTTTGAAATTCTTCTTGGCCAACTTGTCTGCATCGTTGGTCCGACAACCCCCTCCCATTAAAAATTATCACAATGAACTTGAATTTAAAGATCATAAGAATTAGTTTATAAGAAAATAAAATAAAATTTGCACACTTGCACCAGTAACTGATGTATATTGTATAGTTTTATCATAATATTGGCTAAGCTGTACCTATCAGAGTACAACGTGACTATGGAGAATCCACCGCCTATGGAGAATGGAAATGGGCCTTTCTTACAATTACACACTATGTATTTATTTCAATAATATTATTTCTACACAGGCTTACACAGTCATAATTGAACCACACATGCATTATTACAGATTCATGTTGACAGCCGACATCCAAGGATGGGTACCAAATCACAATGGTTGTGGATCACTGATGGGTGTAATACCCTTGTGCCTGCCCCTCTCGATATTGACACGTTTACACCACATAAATGAATACAGCCACAGGTCTTGTATACGGGCACTTTAATCATGCTTCCTTTATTGTCATCATTCCTTGAAGAAAGTTTTTACAGGCTTTCAATCTCACTCTCGAATATCGAATAAGCCGTTAACTTGATAGATGACGCCGATTTAGCTGATTTAGCCATCAACTTGGAAGTACGAAGTCGCTTTACATGTTGCCGTAAGATGTTGCCGTAAGAACTATAAAACAAAGCCAAAGAAAAGTATATCAATTGATGTCCTGTTATAACCTTTCAACTTTGGTATTAGGTGTCTAACTTGACCTTAACATTCTGGCCCAAACCATGCAAATGTGCGGAAATAACATCGCAAACTTAATAATAAATGACAAGCAATTAACTATTGCGAGCAGGTACCCATCTTATAGAAAGCACAGTGCTTACTAAACAAATACCTTGTTATCATTATGAGTTTGCAAAAGTAGCATTCGTGTCAAGCATAAACTACTAAATACGGTACATGTATCATAACCAACCACAATGTAATATAAAGTAACGTACCTAAACTTCATGCTCTTATAATAAACACGTATGTCTGAGCAAAATGATTGAAGATTAAATATAAACATCTTATCTTGTGAGTTATGTATTAATATGTATTCATTGAAAGTGAGTGCGAATGTACTTCGCCCTCTACATTTCTGAATAACGCCATATTATAACATGGGCAAAATGGCATGCTACATTCTCATTATCATCAAATAGTCTGTGGTATTTATAGTTAAATGACGAAACCTATGTCACAAACACTGATACTACAATCCAATCAAATTACACATGTTTAATTTGCTTACCACTGTGCAGACCAAATAATATGGGCAGACCAAGTAGTAACTTAACGATAAGCTACAAATGGCTCTCCATAATATTTAAGTCCAACTTAGAGTTTAGTTTCACTCAGAATCTTTGTGAAACACCCCCAAGTGATAAGCCAGGGTTCCCGATCGCGATCTTAAGATGGTCATAAGATGATAGAGGCTGTATCATGCATAGAAGTACAAGGATGGAAATGTTTCATCACATTTCCCTACAACTGAGACTCGATTAACAAACAATGTGACCCAGAAGCAGAAGTCAATATATCTAGACTTGATCTGTTTTCTTGTCAAGGACTAAATCTAGAAAGTCTTGTTGCCTTAGTCACACCAACACAACTGGCTCCATGCTCCACACCGACTCTAGACCGAATTTTTTTGTATCTTTCGTTCGGGTCTGACCCTACTCAAATCAGAGGCTAACGAACGAAAGAGACCGAAATTTTCGGTCTACACCGACCCCAGACCGATCTATTATTTCCTTCGGGGTAATGCGAATTGTTGTCCGGTCTGAGATGTGGGGCTGTGGTCCATCAGATTGTCGGTATCCTTGGAGCGACTGGGTATCAATGAGCTTTAATTCAGTTAGTCTTAGTCTCAGGGATAGTAGATCTAGTCAAACCATTCGTCAAATCTCACCTGGGGGGGGGGGGGGGGGGGGTGTTTCACAAAGATCCTAAGTTGGACTTATCTCTAAGTTGGACTTAAAAATTATGGAAAGCCGTTAGCATCTATGAAAATATTTTGTAAAAGTTGTTTTAAAAGGCATAAAATGTTGATTCAAATCATTCATATTTTCTATTATCGAGAAGATTTTATGTTCTTGATGTGGAATTTATAAAAAGTCTAAAATACTTGGATTTTTGCTTTTGAATATATTTCAAAATAAGGCTACAAATGGCTCTCCATAATATTTAAGTCCAACTAAGAGTTAAGTTCGACTTAGGATCTTTGTGAAACACCCCCCTGGTCTCATTAATCAAAAAGAGGAAACTTATTTTAACTTGCCAAATGGATTTAGCTCGTCTGGTAAATCAGTTCTCATGCAGTAGAGTAGAAGCTGGCTCCCGAAAATCCAAATCCAAATCAAGCACAATCTCGCTCCTCCTGTTCCGTACTGCCGCTGAGCTACGAACAGCTGATCGCATACGAAATTCGTCAGATAAAACCCCGCTTCTTCAGCATACTTAGGCCTAAAATAAAAACTTTTTCGATTGCCCTTTGCGACCGACTCAAAAATCTGAAAATCTACGGTCGACATTTAATTTTTTATTTTTTTTTCAACCGTTTTTTTTCTAAATTAATGAATAAAAATATATGTATTTTGTTTGTTTAAATGGGATATAAATGCATGAAATCAAATTATTCCTAAATTCTCACTCGTGCAAACCATTGATAATTATGAGGTGAAAAAGATGTCATTCACAATGGAATGATGACGCTGAAGCACATGTATTAAAGCATTAAAAACTGAGAAATATTGGCCCAAAGAGGGCGACAAAAAAAAAACTAAAAAAAAAAGAAAACTTTTGCGACCGACCGACCCATGTTTTGGCACCCAAAGGGCAATGCAACAAGTTTTTATTTTAGGCCTTATGTATGTCCGTGTGCAAAGTTGCGTCGGTTCGCTGGTTCAGGACTTTGCATCAGGTGTAGAGCAAAGGTCGGGGGAAGGAGCTCACTTTAAACCACGCCCCTTTAAAACTTTTTAGCCAATGAGAGAATACATTTACGTTTTATTGTAATGTGATCTGCAGTTTCAATCAAGATATCGATTTTAATTACGTGCACTTTGCTGATAATGAATGAAGCTAGGCGCTACCACGGGAACAGAAGGGGCAGAAAAAAATCTAAGATCTAAAAGGATGGATGAAAGATAGACAACAAAATGCACAAATTAGAGAAAGACGATGAATCATTGAAAACTTCGGTTTATTTCAAAAGGAATTCTAGGTTTAAAATAATTTCAAAACTATCACGTTTTGGACTGGCATTTCTTGGCCCAGTCGCATGAAATAAGCCAAACCAAGTTTTATATTTGTCGCCCTGCATTTTAGGTTTTTGTTAGGTCCATGTTTTGAGCCAGTAACTAATGCCTCTCTAAAATTCACCTGGGACCCAATCCAGCTCTCCGATTGGACTAATCTGAGGCACCAAATAAATACTCTTTAAAGGCAGGGGCGCCCCGTAGGGGCGTAAATCCGTACCGAGGAGTGGAGGGGGGGGGGGGGATGATCGGCGATAGCCATCACATACTAGCACGAGCACACGCCCACACTAATTTACGCAAGCGCGCGCGATCGCGCACGCACAAACACACAACACACACGCACACACCGACAAAATTGAATGTCCCAATATTTACAAATTTAACCCTATATACCCGGGGCCGAAGGCTAAATTGTTTTTCCTACGGACTATCTATAGTACTTGCGTATGCGCAAATGGTCGTTTTCCTCGACGACATACATATACGAATTATTTCGTCAACTTGGTCAGTATCATAGCTATATATTTTAATGCAGGCGCGGAGCTAGGATCTCATTTTAGGGAGGGGCGGTAGTGAGCAGGCGAATCACTCAAAGAGCGCGCGAAGCGCGCTCATTAGGGGGGTGTGAGTGATAGGCCTACCGCGCGAAGCGCTGATGCTCAAATTATTAGGAAAATAAGACGATTTATTGTACCGTTCTCGACTGTTAACCCTTGTCTGAATGAATTCCCCCCCCCTCCCACGCGAAGCCTGAAAGCTTTGTCGTTTCATTAAATTATTATAAAAAGAAGACGATTTGCTGTACCGTTCTCGACTGTTAATAGTTGTCTGAATTCAGTCCCCCCCGGCCCCCCCCCCCCTTCCCGCGCGGAAGTTTTGGCGTTTCATTAAATTATTAGAGAAAGTAGACAATTTGTTGAACCGTGCTCGACTCTTAATCCTTGTATGAATTCAGTTTCTCCCTCTCTCTCCCGCGCAAAGCGCGGAAGCTTTGACATATCATTGAATTATCAGAGAAAGTAGACGATTTGTTAAACCGTGCTCGACTCTTAATCTTTATCTGAATTCAGTTTCCCCCTCTCGCGCGAAGCGCGGAAGCCTTGACGTTTCCTTAAATTATAGAGAACGCAGAAGATTGGGTGTACTGTTCTCGACTCTTTATTCTCGTCTGAATTCAGTTTTCCCCTACCCGCGCGAAGCGCGAAAAGCTTAGACGTTAGATTTAATTATTATAAAAAGAAGACGATTCGTTGCACCGTTTTCGACTCTTATTAAAGGTAAAGACCAGTAATGGTCATGCGATTGCATTGTAAAAGAAACGTTGTGGAATCGATCAGAAAAGGTTGATCATCTAGCATCTAGCATCTGCAAGGTTCTGGAATCATCAAAATGATAAGAAATTTGGCCCATTCTTCGTAAAGTTACAAGCACTATACACAGAAAGATGTATACGGGACTACCCTATATCTCTCACACGACCATGAGAGAAAACAATTTACCAAATATATGAATTAGTAGGCGGTTTCCCGGGAAATTTGATATCATCATGTATTAGTCAAAACATATTCTTTCACATGATTGGTAATGAGAGCTTCCATTTCATTTTTTGAAATTGGGGCGTTACCAATACTGGTCTTTACCTTTAAGCCCTATTTATCTGAATTCAGTTTCCCCCTCTCGCGCAAAGCGCGGAAGCTGTGACGTTTCCTTAAATTATTAGAAAAAAGCAGACGATTCGATGTACCGTTTTCGAATCTTAATAACCGTATTTATCTGAATTCAGTTTCTCCCTCTCGCGCGAAGCGCGGAAGCCTTGACGTTTCCTTAAATTATTAGAGAAGGCAGACGATTGGGTGTACTGTTCTCGACTCTTAATCCTTGTCTGAATTCAGTTTCCCCTCTCCCGCGCAAAGCGCGAAAAGCTTAGACGTTTGATTTAATTATTATAGAAAGAAGACGATTTGTTGCACCGTTTTCGACTCTTATTAAGCCCTATTTATCTAAATTCAATTCAATTCATTCATCCCTTAAGTTTTAGGTGTGAACAAATGACAACCACCGAGTATCACTCTCAATCAGATGCGTTCACAGTTTTCACACCTCTTAAAAAATGTTTCTGGAATTCATATAATGATACATGTACTGTGTTTATTAATTAAATCTAATGAATTCTTTAATTTCCTCAGCCAAATCCTTTCTCAAATATAAAAATAATAAGAATGTGTACAGGCTTACCTTGAAATAACTGAGAGAAAAAAAAACGGCCACTGTAAGTCTTGAACACGCCAGGTCTGGAACTTCAGTCTTCATGTACCCCCCCCCCCCCCCACTCCGGGGTCGGAGGGACCGCATGCGCGTTCCTAAAATCTCCAGGAAAGGGGTACTTTTTCGCAAAAAAGGGGTGTAGGCCTATTTGACTTTTCACCCGGAGATTTTTTTAAAAAGGGGTGTGGTTTTTTTTTCTCTCTCTCTTTGGACTCCTGAGAAATGTAAAAAGGGGGTTATAAAATATCTTGAATATCATAGAAAAATTGATCAAATCCCGGGTTCAAATTCCTGAAATTCATGCTAGCTTTGAAAGCTCATTCAGGATTATTTCATTTTGAAAAGTAAAAACATTGGCTCCCCAGTCCTCCTCGATCGACTAGAGCTCACCTGAAAGTGGGGGGGGGGGGTGGTACATTTAGCAGTGTTGGGATTTTTTTTTTTTTTTTTTTTTTTTTTTTTTTTGGGGGGGGGGGGGTCTCCAAGGCAGGAAAAGCCAGCGAAAAGCGGCGAAAGGGGGATTCAGAAATGTTGGCAGTCCTGAGATAGGGAGGGGTGCTTTCAAAGGGAGGGAACGAGCATACGCGTACCCTAAATAACACTGAGTGGGGGGGGGGGGGGGAGCCGGGCATCTACTGTACATGATTGCACTTTTTAAGCGCTCGCGCGCTGGCGCACTTTACGTCTGGGCTATAATAATACCTTGCAAAATAACGAAAGTTATTCTGAAGTTTATGAAGTGCTTGTTCGCGCACGTCGCGCAACTACTCTTAATGATCGTGTCATACTGTATACGTGTAGGCTATACAGTTATACATACATAAAAATAAAAAAACTAATTTCTCATGCATTATGCTGACATTGAAACAATCACATTTTTTTTCTTCTTCTTCTTCCTTTTTTTGTTTGTAATCTCAGGGGGGGTATTTGTACAGGCCATCCCCCCTCCTTCAAGCGAGGGGGGGGGGGGGGGGCTGCACCCCCTATCCCCCCGGGATTTACGCCCCTGCTTTAAGGATATCAACAACAAAAAAAACACTGTCATAATTATGTAACATTAATTGATATGATTATTTTTTAAACATTATGTCATATTTAGTACGCTCTCAATGGAACTGAAAGAGAATTAATTAATTAATGGGCAATGTAACCCTTATAATAAGTTCATTTGTATACATTAAAGCAGAAAAAATAAGAAACACAGAAGGGCGAAAGTCTGAAAACGTATCTGATCAACAAAGAGATAGTTATGAATGTTTGAAATATGGTACAGTGTGTATCACTAAGACTATGCGAATCTCAAATTATCAGTTAGGTCAGTACAAAGCCACCTATACACATAGTTTGGCCAACTTGGTTTCACTGGGTCACAACATGGCGTATATTCTTTTGTTTTGTGCTTGCCCAACAAAGCAGTAGTCACCATATTGTGTCTAACTCGAACCGGCCTGGCCAAACTCTGTTTATAGATGGCTCTGGGTCAGTGGATTGTGACGTAGTCGCGGATAAATCTCACGTTTGTCGTGTACAAAAATACCATTAATTTCTGTTTTTCTTTTAAGCGCCTTCTCCCTTGGGCCACTGCTTAAAACATATTATTGAAAGAAAGAATATTATCATGGGTTCTTTAAAGAGAAAAGATCATCCTGAGACATACACCAACAACAAATTAAAGTTGCACTCATTTTTGTGTTAAACAAAATAGGAAATTTGTCCGCCACATAATAGATATAACAAATTCAGCCAATTTGAAGAGCCCATACTTATAGTGATTACAACTTTCAAAAATTCTTTGTCTGGTTTTATTCAAATTTTTTCAAGTCTGCTTTTCAGATTTCCCCTTTCCTCTGGAGTAGTTTGCAATCAAGGTTGGGTTTCCCTCTAAAGTTTCAACCAAAAGGGATTCTCTTTTTCAAAAAGACACCAACAAAAATTAAATAAATCATGATTTTTAATGAGAGGCAGTCTCCCCTCCGAGTGCTGACCAGGCCCACTGATGCTTGTCTTTGATTTTAGGACAAAAGCAGTAGATAATTCGTGGCTCTGCAATCTTAATTACACTAGAAACAGAGCATCCAATATACTTGAGAACAATAGGTACTCTGTCAGGTATAGGTCTAAATAAAGAAAGAAATAATTGAATGGAGCTAACAGACGACAGGCGCCGCTACCCCCTCCATTTTTGTTTTACCACACCACCCTCACTCCCTCCCCTGGAGCTCCCTTAAAGACATCAGCTACGACTCACCCCAAGCTTTGCATCACTGGGACCCAATTTCCATTCATTTTAAATTTCCCGCCTGACTTGAGAATGCATCTTCCCACACTCCCCGGTACGTTCAAACCCCACCCTACCCCCTTTCCTTTCCGCCCAAACACCATCAACGTAACTATTCTCATTGCGAAGCTTGAGACTACAAACAAAGAGAGAGAGAGAACAAAAAAATAGATGGGGGAGAGAGAGAGATAGAGGGATGGGAGAGAAAGAAAGAAAGAGAGAGAGAGAGAGAGAGAGAGAGTTAAAGAGAAAGGAAAGGGGTAGGGAGAACATTCCGCCTGCACCCAGTCTTTCCCGTTCGGCCCAAAACACTAAACGTCCTGCCTCAACGCCGTTTGGTCTGACATCTTATAATAAGGCACTATATTCACATACAGGTGGATTAACAGTCCTCATACAACTCATGTAAAACCGCTCTTTCTGAATTGCACATTTCTTTGAAAATTAAGGACACAACACTCATTATTTTGTTGACTATTATTGCAACGCCGCCCTTTCCGAGTCATTCAACAACAACAAAAAACTCCCAAAACCATGCATCTCTTGTACAGTTTCCTCACTCATCACTCTATTCACTTTTTCTTTCTGTGTCTGTCTGTCTTATTCACACACACAAAAACACACACAATCTCGAACCGCGCCTGTGAATAATCACTGAATCCCAGGCGCGGATCTACGGGGGGGGGTAGGGGGTTTAAACCCCCCCCCCCCCCTTGGGCCGCCAAAAAAAAAAAAAAAAAAAAAAAAACGCACACTGGAGAGAAATCGCCTCGCCGCTACGCGGCTCGTGGACGATGCTACGCATCACATTGGCGAGATACTAACTAGGCCACACGTGTTTTCTTTAATATCTAGCTATATGTATTAGACTGTAGTAGGCCTACATCAGAAAAGAACCATGGAAAGTGCCCCCAAAAAGAGAAAGCAAACATCAGTGAAAGACTTTTTCAGGTAGGCCTACAGTACTGTGTAATTGTATTTTGACAGGCGAATGCAAATGCGAAGTGAAGTGCGTATTATAAATATATGCGTAATTCGCACGTGCGAAGTGAAGTGAAAGCATTTCGCACCTGCGTGACTATACGCATTTTGACTATGCATTTGAACCGGGACGACGGGTGACTCTGGGTATTGGAGCTAATGCATTATTTTGTGTACAAACTCCCTTATATTCCATTGTGTTTAAATTCGCCCGTCTTAATTACGTCTTTCTCTACTGCTACGGCTTTTTCATCTACAATACTTATTTTACCAGGAACCTATAATATACAAGTAATGCTACGGTCACAAAGGTCCGTACGAACGATAATTTCGTACGAATCTCCCTGTTTTTCAATTGTCTTCCCGAATTTCCATTGTCTGAAAATCGTTCGTACGGCGTTCGTAGCAGTTCGTAATGGCATTTGTGACCGAGGCTTTCCTTCCTCACATTCTACTTAATCTATTTTATGAATTGAGAATCATTGAGACGTGCTCATATAATATACTACATGTAGGCCTATTGTATAATTTTTATTTTATATCATTTTATGTATGTCTATATTTTTTGTAAAATGTGGAAGAAATAAACTTGAAACTTGAACTTGAAACTTGAAAAAAAAATTGCACAGTACGTACTGTACATGGTATCCCAACTGTGAATACAATGTGACTTATTCTTTTCTTAGAATTCATGATTTTGTGACTCGGTCGGTGATAATAGCTTCCAAGCAGTTTAGTTCCTAGTACTCACCGAGAACTATAGCCTGCCTATAGATAATACTGGCGTATCCTACTGCCAGAAGTACAGAACATCGTGGTACATTACTATAGAAGCCTATATAGCTTTAATAATAGTCTTAAATGCCTGATCTACGGTACTTCTGTACTACAGTGGCAGTTACAATTTATTTTATACTTTGTAGATTTGCGTCTTCTGGTGGTGGCGTTGAGCAAGCTGCACATACTAGCCATGACACTTCACCTAGTCTGACACCTGATTCTGTCTCTCACTCTCAGCCTCAGTCTAATACTGTCGCTGCTGCATGCACTGTAACTGAACTGCACCTGCACTTGGACATTCCTGGTGATGGGACCTCCCCCACTGTCACTGATCACACTAATACCCCTCAAGACAGTGGTTCAGTACCCCCAGAGTGACCCAACCAAGGCTGGCAGCACTAGGGCAGCTACAGGAACAGAGCTACCATACCAGTGGGACATTGGGTTGTTGGTGACTGGGCAGTCGTCTGTTGTCACTGACAGTGATCGCTATCACTACTTGACACACAGCTACCAAGGAAGAGAGTTTGTAACATATGAGGTCACAAAGAAGGGCAAGCGAATCCCGCTCAGCTTCCAAGAGTCATGGCTCAAAGACTATGAGTGGCTGTCATACTCCCCTTCACAAGGTGGAGGCTACTGCAAGTACTGCGTCTTGTTCAAAGCCAAGTTGGTCAAAGGAGTGCTTGGAACCCTGGTGAAGACCCCATTCAAGAATTTCAGCAAGGCCAAGGGCAAAGAGGGCTGTCTCAGAAACCACGACGCACACAAATACCACCATGATGCAATGATGATGGGAAAGGCATTTCTGGCCACATACACCAACCCTGAAGCCAGAATTGACACCATTATCGACAGAAAGGGCCAGGCGCTCTCCGATAAGAACAGGCACATCCTCACAGAGATGACAAAACGGCAGACCCGCTCACCAACCGAGGAGTCTTCAATGCAATTCTAGAGCACGCTGCCAAATGTGACCCGATCCTCCGGGAACATTTGGAGCAGGGAAAGAAGAACCAACAGTACACATCAAAAACAATACAGAACGAGATCATCACTATCACTGCGGACTGCCTGCGTGACACCATCATGGCACCTCTGAAGCACGTGAAATACTTCAGCGTCATGGCTGACGAGGTGACCGATCCGCACGGAAATCAAGAAATACTGTCACTATGCTTGAGGTTTGTGGATGTCACTGATAGGAAGCCTCACGTCAGGGAAGTGTTCCTGGACTTTCTTCATCTGCAGAGGGCGACTGGTGAGAGGATTGCCGAAGCCATCTTAAGCCTTCTCGACAAGCATGGCCTTGATGTACAGGATATGCGTGGGCAGTCATATGATGGAGCGTCTGCAATGGCTGGTTACAGAAGAGGAGCCCAGGCCGCGATCAAAGAGAAGAACCCACTGGCGCTGTACACGCATTGCCGCTCACATGTTCTGAGCTTGGACATTGGCAAATCATGCAAAGTACAAGAACTACGCAACCTGATCGACGTGATCAATGAGATCCATCTCTTCTTCCATCTGTCTCCGAAACGACAACGCTTCCTGGAAACGGTACTCGCTACCTATGCACCAGAAAGCCGCGTTAAAACTCTCAAAGGGCTCTGCAAAACGAGATGGACAGAGAGGCACGACTGTCTGGAAACGTTCCGTACTCTTTATGAGTACGTATTCACATGCGTGCACGCCATGGTGCAACCATGGGAATATGCAGAGATCCAGTCATCATGGGACTGGGATGCTGAAACCCGTACCAGGGCTCAGGGATTCATGACCTCTCTCAGGAATGGCCGCAACATCATAGCCCTGGTCTTCCTGGTCAATGGCCTGGATACGGTGAAAGGCCTGAGCACCAAACTCCAGAAGAGATATGCTGATGTGGTTGCCGCCTACAACCTCATCGACACAGCAATTGATGAGGTGAGAAGACAGAGAGCGGACTTCGACTCGGTCTGGAGGAACTGGTGTACAGAGGCCGAGACGATTACTGCTGATGTTGGGGGAGAGATCACGGTCCCTAGAAGAGCCAAGCACCAGACACACCGTGCAAATACTCCAGCTGACACAGCCAGGTATCTGCACTAATTAATACAATGTGAATTTTAATAACATTTGAATTGAAAATAGTTTATTGAATAAAAAAGTACATAGCAGCCTGAAAGCTGAATTGAGTACAATTTCACAAACAAACAATTTGTGATGCGCCTTGAACAGAGACAATATTCTGATGGACCACTGTCTCAAGCCTTTGCAATGTTGGTATTTCTGCACGGCACACTGTCAGAAAGGCGACGTCCCTGACAACCTGATCGACACCCTGCCACTAGCTGATGCTGACATCTTCCCCAACATCAGGGAGCTGATCTTGGTTGGCTGCACGTCACCAATCGGGTCCTGCGAGGCTGAGCGGTCATTCAGTGCCCTCAGACGTGTGAAGACATACCTGCGATCCACCACGACGGAGGAGAGGCTGGGGGCCTCACCTTGATGGCCGTCCACTACAGCCAAGCAGCACAGCTAGACACGGCAGAGGTGGTCAAGCGCTTCGTCACGGCTAACCCAAGGCGACTCTTCTGCAGCTCCATCCTGTTTGGCTAAAATTCATGATACATGACTGTGTGCTCAGTCTATTATATAGACTCACTGAAATGTTAACCAGTCATTGATTTCCCCAAAGAGAGATCCGACCAAGTGGTTAGAGTTAGACCACAAAGAAAGAACGCACACTGGAGAGAAACCTTTCAAGTGCAAATATTGTGAGAAGATATTCAACTCATCTGGTAACTTAACCAAACACATGATGATAATTTTGGATATAACTCTGTATTAAACTGTAACTTGATTTAAAAAGACGTTATCGTGCAATGCTTTTTATGTTCTCCATTGTCTTAGTAGATGCCAGGAAAACATCACTTCCGGGGGTTCAAAATAGACCCCCCCCCCCCCCAAAAAAAAAAAAAAAAAAAATCGCCTCGCCGCTGTGCGGCTCGTGGACATTGCTTCGCATCGTCATTGGGTCAACACCCCCCCCCTTAGCAAAAAGCTAGATCCGCCCCTGCTAGCTATAGGGGGGGGGCATGTCCCCTACCCCCATCCCATCCATTGAATTGCAAGAAGAAAAAAGGAAATAGGACCACTTCCCGTTCGCTCACCCTACTAGCTGGGTTTAATTCGCATTACATTCACCGAGTACGACCGAGCCCCCTCCCCCACACCACTCACCAACACAATCACATCACCCGATGATACATAATATGTTCCCCCTTTATAGCTTAACCCACTTTACGCCCATCATAGTCTATCTTCCCTTTTCGTTGCCCCTCTCGCTTGATCTTGCACGCATTCTTTATCACATCCTAAATATTTTCCTCATTCACCAAAAGGTATACCATTGCTATATCGCAGATGACTGTATGATAAATTTTGTAATACATGGATAATGGTTTCGCTCTTCCATATATTATATGGAAGAGCGAAACCACATGTATAATAAGTATATAGCGGTTCTAGACTGGGTTTGGGGCTCAATACCCCCACCCTTCCCTAACAATTCTTGATTATAAATGAATTTGAGCAAGGCACATGTAACAATTTATGACTTTTGCACTCAAATATCTATATGTTACAATATAATTTTAAATCTGTTATCCTTTATGAAAATTTAAGAAAGATTCTATTTGTTTAGATAATAATCAATAATATTTGCAGGGATGCAGTTTTCGGGCAAAAGCCTAAATTCAGGCCCTGGCGGTTTATTTTCAGGCTATAGTTTAGGATTTGTTTGTGTGTACAAATTAGCTCATTTTAGGTGATTTTCAGGCCCTCTAATCAAGTTTTACTGGCATCCCTGCATTTGTATTGAATTGAATTAAATGTACAAAATGAATACCAGAACCCTCAATCTCCCCTTAAGCACCCGCCCCCTTCACACAAACACACAAACAAACACACACAAGATCACGCACATACACATACACACGCACACACACCCTCACACACACACACACACACACACACACACACAAACAAAATCTCGAACCGCGCCTGTGAATAATCACTGATATAAATTTATAATTCTTTTTCATGCTAGACTATTTCTTTAAAATCGCATTAAATTTGTCTAAATCTTTGTTATTCATCTAAATATCATATAAATGTTGGTGTTGGTTCCGCCCTACATATTCAATACGGGCATGACCTTATGATTCTACAGGCATTGTTATTTCAAACAACAATGAACACTAAAATCTCATAGACTAAATTTGATAGCTGCATTGCGCCGATTTCAATGCAATAATTTATATTACCATAACGTAGATCAAAGAGAAAAATAATCTCCGCCGCTAAAGAATAGTGAACACAACGGATTACGAGTTTAACAATGATCGAACTTTAGCCCTATTGGAACACTAATTCGAACCGACGAAAATCGAGGCAATTATTTGAGAGGGCATGTACAGAAAAAGTGAAGTTATTGTCAAGATTACTATTTCCACCATTTAGAATGCTGCTCTTATCGACTGAGGATAATGTGAATATGGTAGAAAATTGGTTTCCATGTCCCTGCATGAACAAACGAACTGTATTATGAGCAAAACGCAAGCCATACATAGAAAAATGTCCAAACAGCAGACGAATGAATACCAATAGACAAAAGATATTTTCATTCAATAACTATTTATTCAATACTCGCTATTATTACATTGATTCTGATGACCTGTAACTTAATTCACCAACAAATGGCATGACTACTTATATTAGAAACTAAGTACGACAAACAGATAATTAAACAGGAAATGAATACACACTCTAAATAATAGCCATATTTTTTAATCTGCCCACTCTGGGGTAAAATTTACAATTTGTCATGGTTTAGAGTGAATAGAGGACACAATACTATCTTACGGCAAAAATTTGGAAGAGGAATTGAATTCAAGGAAAAGACATGTATGGGATAAGACAGTCGAAAGTAATTTTTTGAAAGTAATGAGCACTATAGTGATAGGGGATCTCCCATTTGGCAACGCGGGCGTATGTGACGTCATTCAAGGAGAACCCGACATATTTTGTATATTTATATAGAACTACTACAACATTATTATCATTCTTAATTTTATGATAGAGTGATTATATTTTACATAAGAGGGTATAATAATATGTTATCTTTAAAACACCATGTGAAATATATGTGTTCCATCACGAATTTAGTACTGGTATATTTAAATAAATTTAAAAGTGATTTACACAATAAATCTAAGGATTGGTCTCCGTTTATGATATCAAACATGGCTGAATTTCCGCTTGGAGTTTCTTCATGATAATTATTTGTCCTTGACTTCTAAAAAGATTTAAAGCTTTTTTTTTAAAATACTATATTTGTGTCATTTTTTTCAATACTTCGTTTCCTCTTCCACTCAGAGTAATGTTATAATGAAGGATCAATCACCTTTATAATCTTCTTCTTAAATATCTAAATGCCCTCAAAAGGTAGAATAGAATAGCATTTCAAATATAATTTAGCTTAAACAATTAATCGTGAAACAGTTACGAAGAAATGATGAAAGTCTGCTCGTTATTATGTCCATGTTTATCAATACCCTATAGTCACACCAGGTGGACCGACTCCACACCGAGAACAGACCGACCGCATGGTCGGTTTAGAGTCAGTTTGGAGTCGATTTGAAGATGTGACTGAGGAATTAGATAGCAAGATATGAAACCTGAAAACCTTTGCCTCCAACATACGCATCAGATGATAAGCGAAGAGTGAGCTGGTTGGTCTGAGATACAATTGGGGATGGTGGAGACGCCCCTTCCAGGCTGCATTATAAATATAGAATAATATAAAATAGAGTGTACTGCTTTGTGGATCTCCTTATCGAAATTCAATTACAATTTGTATGATGTATAAATCTGTTAATCAATAATATTAAGCCCTTCAGTGTGAAATTTCCATCCATTATAGTTCTCGATCAGTTGACAGTGATTATTTATGACTATCATGGCAACAATCAAAAGATGAGAATATGGGTCTTGAATAAAAAAAAAATATAAATTTGCAATTGATCCGGATCTATCTGGATTGATCTCAAGACTTCTAGTAAATTCATACCTCAGTCGTACGAACGAAACCGACACCAGGAGGGTGTTTCATCAACGAAAAATGATTCCGATTTGAAAAGAAAAAAATTAGGGCTTGATGAAACACCCCCAGATCGACAACAGACCGAACCAACAATTACATTAGCATGGCCTAAAATGTGTCGGTTTGGAATCGGTCTGGTGGTATGACTGAGGTATCAGTAATGTTGTAAACGGGATTGGTTGTCTGGTGGTTATAGTGGTTATAGTGTCCGAGACGGAGGGGGGGGGGGGGGGAGGTTGTCCGAGTAGGTAGTGTCTGAGAGGGAGGGATAGATGGGAGTAGTTGACCGAGTTGTTAGTGACCGAGAGGGAGGGGTGGGAGTAGTTGTCCGAGTGGAAAGTGTCCGAGAGGGAGGGGTGGGAGTAGTTGTCCTAGTGGTTAGTGTCCGAGAGGGAGGGAGGGGTGGGAGTAGTTGTCCGATTTGTTAGTGTCCGAGAGGGAGAAGTGGGAGTAGTTGTCCGACTGGTTAGTGTCCGAGAGGGAGGGGTGGGAGTAGTTGTCCGAGTGGTTAGTGTCCGAGAGGGAGGGAGGGGTGGGAGTAGTTGTCCGAGTAGTTAGTGTCCGAGAGGGAGGGGTGGGAGTAGTTGTCCGAGTTGTTAGTGTCCGGTAGGAAGGGGTGGGAGTAGTTGTCCGAGTGGTTAGTGTCCGAGAGGGAGGGAGGGGTGGGAGTAGTTGTCCGGGTAGTTAGTGTCCGAGAGGGAGGGGTGGGAGTAGTTGTCCGAGTTGTTAGTGTCCGAGAGGGAGGGGTGGGAGTAGTTGTCCGAGTGGTAAGTGTCCGAGAGGGAGGGGTGGGAGTAGTTGCTCGAGTGGTTAGTGTCCGAGAGGGAGGGAGGGTGGGAGTAGTTGTCCGACTGGTTAGTGTCCGAGAGGGAGGGGTGGGAGTAATTGTCCGAGTGGTTAGTGTCTGAGAGGGAGGGGTGGGAGTAGTTGTCCGAGTAGTTAATCTCCGAGAGAGAGGGAGGGGTGGGAGAGGTTGTCCGACTGGTTAGTGTCCGAGAGGGAGGGGTGAGAGTAGTTTTCCGAGTGGTTAGTGTCCGAGAGGGAGGGATAGATGGGAGTAGTTGTCCGACTGGTTAGTGTCTGAGAGGGAGGGGTGGGAGTAGTTGTCCGAGTGGTTAGTGTCCGACAGGGAGGGATTGATGGGAGTAGTTGTCCGACTGGTTAGTGTCCGAGAGGGAGGGGTGGGAGTAGTTGTCCGAGTGGTTAGATTCCCTTGATACGTTTAGTTACTTACAGCTCGTTCGTTAGCTATTCAGCTAGCTACGTTAGTATGTTTGTTTGTACGTAAGTTACATACCTTAATAGTGTCTCTTCCTCGTCATTTTGGTTCAGTTGAATCACCTTTAGGCAGTCATACTGGCAAGCATAATCAGCTCCATTTTCCACGTCCAAGTCATTGAATGTCAACATAATGACCTTTCCTGGTTCTACCTGAATGATGTAATCACAGAGTATCTGGTTGGGGTAGTGTATGGGGTAGTTGAGGGACTCGACTATACCGGACTCCCCACCGAAGGTTCCACCGCATGTGGATTCTGTGATACTCTTGTAGGATGCCTTGAAGCCTTTCCTCTCTTCGTATCCATCGGTGATGAGTGTCAGGATCATTTGGTTCGACACGGATTCGAATGGACCAACGTTAGTCCTGGTTCCACACAGTCTGAAATATACCACCAAAATACGATGTCATACGTTATATCATTGCGCAATGCCCCTCTCAATTCAACTTTCCCATTATATCATTATTTATAAGTGAGGAAGGGAAGTGATTTTACATTTGGATAAAATATTGCATATAATTATTATATTGTTTTTTCTAATATCGAGAAAATCTAACCGCCTCGGTTCAAATTAGACTAACATTTGCGAGACAATCATTATTCTTTAATGCATTTAAAGGGATAGTTGAGTTCTGTTTTCAGACCGCAAATGCCTTCAAAGTGCATGGTTATTGCTCTTATTCTTATCTATGACATTTATAGTGCCCTTTTAGAACCTAAAGTTGGTATGAAAGTAATTTTAGACCCCAGAATGTGTGAAATTTAGCCAATACGATCATACCAATTCAGCTCCACTTTCAAAAAAACATGGTGACCGTTAATTAATTATTTAATTAAAAATAACAATACATGAGCCGGCTAATTGTGGATAACACAAAAATGCCAACAAATAAGCCAACATCGGCATTGACTGAAATACGACGTAAAAGGCGTTATTCCGGGTTTTTTCAACGGTTTTTTCAAATTTTTCAAAATATCTAATTTGTGGTGGTACACGAGTATTAGAAATCGTTATATTTCAGCCGTCTCTGAACCGATTTTGATCAAACAAAGATGATTTTGTCATTTAAGTATTATGTTCTTTCAAATTTGACACTCAGTTTTTCATTATCTCACAAAAAAATATTTTGTGTAGCGCCCTCTGCAACAGAACTCAACTATCCCTTTAAAATTGATTTATTTACCGTGTTTTCAAAACCTCGTCAGTACCTCCGAGATCGACGATAAGGACGTCATAGTTACATCCATTACTGCCCTCCTCAATCTCCATGTCATCGATCTTTAGATAAATCTTTTTGCCTACAACAGTAGTAAGGCGGTAGACTTTCTTTTGCCACGCATTGTAAGCATTCGGGTAGTTTGGGGATGTTAAGATACTCAGTGGTGCTGAGGAAAAAAATGAAAATGAACAATGGTAATTTTATAAATGTACTTATGTGCCTCGCCTTATAAACAATTGCATGTGATTCAAACCGATCGCTGCTCTGTACTAAAGAGAAAGATTTGTGAAAGTTTACGATTAATTGGATGACTTACGATTAATCGTAAATGTTTCATAAGACAGGGCTGTGGGTGTATGGGAATACATTTAGTGTGGGATTGCCCAACCGCCCCACCCCCTTGTAAAAGGACACCCTCAAATATTTCCATAATAATGATAACAACAACAAGAACAATAATAATAATAATAATAACGATAATGATGATGATGTCAATAATATGCTTCACATTTATATATAAATATATATACGAACACACGTATATAATAATCACACCGACAACACACCAAACACAAAATTAGCTTATCCCGATTGGCTAATAATCTTTCGGTTTAGCAGTGTGAATATAATTATTCCTTGTCATTCGATTTCAAACTCGCACATACTATTAGTGTGCTCCATTCTCTATTTTAGATTACCTGATCAAATATTGAAAATAAATGATCAGAAAGCAACGATTTTGTCAGCAATCTAGTGGTACATGATTTGTTTGGCATAGGCACTCCCCCATTGTGTAATTTGAGAATTGTTGTACCGACACATACCTGGGCTCAAGCACTCTATAAAGAGTACATGTTTTTGTTAACGTTTTTTCCGACGTTTTTTCCGACGGTTTACTGCGTCATATCTGACCGGTCTAAGAGGGTGTACCTATTATACTCTATACAATATTATTGACAAGTTTCGGCATCCATGATCAAAAGAGAACAAGAAGTCTTTGGTATACCTTCACTTGTTGGTGCTTCGGTTGGTGCTTTGGTAGTTACGACAGGTGTGGTTGGTGCTTCGGTTGGTGCTTTGGTAGTTACTGCAGGTGAGGTTGGTGCTTTGGTAGTTACTGCAGGTGTGGTTGGTGCTGCGGTAGTTACTACAGGTGTGGTTGGTGCTGCGGTAGTTACTACAGGTATGGTTGGTGCTTTGGTAGTTACGACAGGTGTGGTTGGTGCTGCGGTAATTACGACAGGTGTGGTTGGTGCTCTGGTAGTTACGACAGGTGCTTCGGTTAGTGGTAGATCAATGGTAAAATGGGCCCTGAATCCCTTGTCGGTATTTGTTTCGTCGGAGTAGAACCAGATCATAATGCTTTCTGTTGCTACGATTGGGGCTGGTATTTGGTTTCCACAATACTTCTCGCCTCCGTATCGCGGGTCATCCTTGTTGACCTGAACGTAGTCCCAACACCTGGTACCATCTAGAGCTTCCATATCGAATGCGTCAAACGTTAATGTAATCGTAGCTCCAGGTTGGCCCTTTGAAATTAAAGACAAGGCTAGCTTTGAACAATTTAGGCGCAATATTTCCAGCGTTGCCACATAAACAGTAAATATGCTTAAATTCCTTCAGGATAATATTGGTGTCAGAAAATGAAGAGTGGAAATTATAACTCCTTATTACATGTTATACTCTACCGTGATCTGCATAAGGTGTCTCTTTTCTTAATAATTCTTCTACCATCTGCATAATAGACAACAGACCGCGCAAAATATTACATTCTTACAAATGGCCAGGAATCGGTCAGTTTGGAGACGGTTTAGGTGGACAGGAATTATAGAAAGCAGAGATAGTTTAACTCACAACGATATAAATCATACTGGCTGAGTTTATGGAGTACTGTCCAGATTCATAGTCAGGGGATGTGATCTCCCCAGATGGCTCAGTTCTGGTGATCTCAGTAACTTTGAGAGAGAGAGAGAGAGAGAGAGAAGGAGAGAGAAAAATAAAAAACAGTATATTCCTTTTCGAGCGAGCAGAGTGAAAGAGAATGTTAAGTTGACATCATATAATAATTATTATGACGCATCATGGTCGGGGTCTGATTAATACAATTTTATAGAAAAGAATAATGGCTCATGGTGAAACATTTATGTACATGTATATGCAGGGGTTGGTTAACACGAAGGATAGAAGTGAAGGTACCACTCCGCTATGAACCTTGTTATTAGTATAGAGATATCGGCTGCTTCGAGAGGCTTGGCCTTTTATAGGCTCAAGAGAACGCGCTCACATATTTCCATCAAACCCCGGCGCGCCTCTGGGTCATGGGCAGAGGTGCAAGTTCTCGAAAAGATTGGTTAAAACATCACGAAAAATCTGAGAAACTGTCTATTTATCTTTGCCTGAAAAATTACTGAAATTTTTGATCAGTTGGGAATCGCAGACAAAAAGCACTGTATGGTGTCCGCGTTCGCTCAAAGAACATTAACACGTAAACCATATAAACGTATCGCAGCAAATTTTAACTATTTGCATGGTAACTGGAACTTTGAGGGATCTCACTCTTGGACGTTTAACTGGTTAGGGCATTTTCGTTCCTTTACGGAAATGTCTAAAATCACGACTCCAATTTCGACCAATCAGATGGCTGGATTTCTTAAGTGAGGTATATAATGAAGTCTAATAGTTTGGACGATCAGATCCGCGTCAATTTCCTAAACTACCCGAATTTTTCACGTCAACCTTGGACCAAATAGGGTAAACCTTACTCTAAAATAAATGTCGCAGGAACATAATTATGCCTGGTCATCGATTATTGATTTGTTATAAAGACTATAATAACATGACCAGTTCTCTTTATTTTGTAATTATGTGAATAAAAGCATCAAGATCTACTAGTTCGATTCGCTCGCTCGAATTATCTGTTATTACTTTTGAATTGAAACAAACAAAATCATTATTACATCAAACAAGAATAAAGAAGTATAAAACTTATCCATGAATGGGGAGATTATTGTGAAAATATTCCACCCCCAGGTGAAGCATGGGTATGTGATATTCAATGGCCCACAACGTTATTCTTTTGTAATATTGCTGGCCCGAGCGACATATTGAAGGTAATTACGAGGCGAGAAGGCTGGTGTTCAGTTTTGTTCTTTTGTTTAATTCCAAATTCAGGCATTTGGTGCCTGAATATCTTTCCTAAATACAGAATTTTGGTTTATTTAATTATAAGATGAGAAAATAACACCCGTCTTGATAAGTCATTTTGTTGTTGTTTCTGTTATTGTCATCTTTATTGTTATTTTTGTTGCTAAATTTAGACAAGTGAGATTTGATATACGGGTAAAATGCGTCACCGCCCCCCCCCCCCCCCCTCCCCCTCGGCAAAAGGCGAAACTGTACCCAGGGGACTACTAAATAGTATTACGCAACTCACCTGTTTCGGGTACATTTGAGTTTTCGTTGCAGAGCGCCCCTGTCCAAGCAGAGGGGCATTGACATGTGCATGTTTTGTCTACAAAGCCTCCGTTGGCGCAGTCCAGAAGGGGGTCACAAGCAGAATTACAGTCGTAGATATAGTTTGCTAATTTGACATCGTAGAAACTGAGACCAGACCTTTGACCGATGTACTGCATGTCGAATGGTCGTTTTGTTACCAACGTCGGTATGTTTTCATCGATGGCGAATCCCTGTGTGGCGATATAAATGATTGATATTAACCCGGAGTATAGTCCTTGAGCTGTTTTGAATATACTAATACAGGTGTATTTTAAAAGAAGATGAAAACGAAGATTTACATTTTGATTTCAAGATGTACTACCCATTTTAAAGGTATAGTGAAATGCATTGTGAATGAAACGTTGTGGAATCGATCAGAAAAGGTTGATCATCTAGCAAGTATTAGTGTGTACTGCAAGGTTCTGGCATCATCAAAATGATAAGAAATTTGGCCCAGTCTTGGTAAATTTACAAGCACTGTAAACAGAAAGATGTATATGAAGTGGCGGATCCAGGGGGGGGGGGCCGAAACGGCCGCACCCCCCCCCCCCCTATTGGCGGCATAAAAAAAAGGGAAGAAAAAAGAGGAAGAAAAGAAGAAAAAAAAAAGAAAGGATAAGAAAAAAGAAAAGAGAAAAGAGGGAGAGAGAGAGAGAGAAAAGAAAAAGAAGAAAGCCTGGCCCCCTCCCACTCCGAGGTCGGTTCCCGAAATCTCCGGTATATAAAGGGGTACTTTTCACGCAAGAAAGTCCGGCCCGTAATACACAAAAATCCGGCCCGTACTGACTTTACACACCGGAGATAGGGGGTGTTTTTAAAGAGAGCGTACCCTAAATAACACTGAGTGGGGGGGGGGGGGGGGGGAGAGAAAAGTCGGGTGAAAAGGGGAAAGACAAGAAAATGGCACTAAGTGACAGTAACGACGAATATGGGAAATAGTGTCATCGGGAGATTCGGGGTCATTCCAAAAGGCTTGGGAGACGTTATTGAATAGAGGGGGCCGGTCGCATAAAATCTCGAGCCGCGAATTTTAAGTTAAACGTTAAAAACAGCCCCGCGCTACAAAGGCCATCACTCTTTGGGGAGAAATTTGAACAGGGCACAATATTTTGGATGTCTTTTGAATAGAAGCTATATACTCAACAGTCAAATTTTAAATTAAAGGTACGGCTTCACAACTCTTATTTTGCCCTTCATTTGGCTTCAGCTCGTGCCAACTCGCTTGTGCTTGTATTTGTACTCATATTGGTAATCATGGACAGGGGCGGCGATCCTGGACCCGATTGGGGGACACGTCCCCCAGGAAATTTAAAAATATAGCTAGAAAGAAATATACCGGAAATAACGTATACATTGGGCTTTCAGCATTGAACATTGCGAAATCTCGCTTGGGCGCTACGCCCCCTCGCCAAATATTAACACAAAATTATGTTATGACACTTCGACCACGCTCCCGGCCCTGATTTATCAATGGTTGGTGTAATAGATCTTTTTATTTTTTTCTTCATTTCTACTAACATAATTATGTGCTATCACTCATTTGTTTCGTTTTCCCTTTAAGCACAGTGGGGGGGGGGGGGGGTGGTGGGGAAGTCATCCCCTGCCCCCCCCCCCAACAAAAAGCGAAAAAATAAGTAAGAGGACATAAAAAGAAAAAAGTACAAAGAAACATTTTTGAAGTCGAGAACGGTACAACGAATCGTCTTCTTTCTCTAAAAATTAGATGAAACGTCAAAGCTTCCGCGCTTCGCGCGGAGAGGGAGGGGGGAGACTGATTTCAGAAAAGGATTAAGAGTCGAGAACGGTACAGCAAATCGTCTTCTTTCTCTCATAATCTTTTGAAACGTCAAAGCTTCCGCGCTTCGCACGGGAGGGGAGAAACTGAATTCAGACGAGGATTCAGAGTCGATAACGGAAATACGAATCGTCTTCCGTCTTCTTTCTCTAATAATTTAATAAAACGTCAAAGCTTCCGCGCTTCGTGCAGGAGGGAGGGGGCTGAATTTAGACAGGGATTAAGAGTCAAGAACTGTACTACGAATCGTCTTATTTCTCTAATGATTTAATAAAACTTAAAAGCTTCCGCGCTTTGCGCGGGAGGGGGGAACCTGAATTCAGACGAGGATTAAGAGTCGAGAACTGTACTAGGAATCGTCTTGTTTCTCTAATGATTTAATGAAACGTAAAAGCTTCCACGCGTCGCGCGGGAGGGGTCGGGGGAAACTAAATTCAGACGAGAATCATTTTTCGAGGACGGTACAACGAACCGTTTTCTTTCTCTAATGATTTAATGAAACTTAAAAGCTTCCGCACTTCGCGCGAGAGGGGGGGAACTAAATTCAGACGAGGAATATTTCCGAGAACTGTACAACGAATCGTCTTCTTTCTCTAATGATTTAATGAAACTTAAAAGCTTCCGCGCTTCGCGCGGAGGGAGGAACCTGAATCCAGACGAGGATTAAGAGTCTAGAACTGTACAACGAATCGTCAAAGCTTCCGCACTTCACACGGGAGAGGAAAAACTGAATTCAGACGAGGATTATTTCCGAGAACTGTACAACGAATCATCTTCTTTCTCTAATAATTTAATGAAACGTCAAAGCTTCCGCGTTTCGCGGAGGAGGGAGGGGAAAACTCGCCCCTCCCTGCAACCACCCCCCCCCCCCGCATTACGTCACTGCTGGTTATCATTACGTACCAATATTTGGCTCGCATAATTTCAAATTTGGCCCCCCTAAAAAATCCTGGATCCGCGCCTGCCTAGAAACATGTTTTTCGAACCGATATATACAAATTATTTTAAATACATATTAACAGTTATATATTAACAAAATCATTCTTTTGTCAAATAAAAGGATGGAGATTTGATTTAATGCATGCAAATATCCGGAGACTATATACTTACGTATGCTCCGTAATGCATGACAGATTTGAGATCATATTTGACTACGTCGTTAGCCATAACGTCTTCAAGTGACTCCTTTTCAAAATTGTTTTGTTGATCTGTCTCGATGTTGGTCCAAAAAACTTCGACATGTTCGTCGCGGTCTGGTCTCGACTGCTCATGTTGGAATCCCATTGCGTGCCCGATCTCATGAGCGATGGTTCCCAACTAAAAACAAGTGCAAAATAATGTCTTTAAGCGTCTTCAAGTTCAATGATACCCCATAAGGCCTAAAAATAAAATCTTGTTGTATTGCCCTTTGGTTGCCAAAACATGGGTGGGTCGGTCGGATTTAATTTTTTTTAAACTTTTTTTTGTAGCCCTCTTTGGGCCGATATTTTTCAGATTTGAATGTTTTTTTGTTTCTTCTGTTTAGCTGATATTTCTCAGTTTTTAATGCTTTAATACATGTGTTTCAACGTCATCATTCCATTGATATCTTTTTCACCTCATAATCATCCATGGTTTGCACGAGTGAGATTTTTGGAATAATTTGATTTTATGCATTTATATTCCATTTAAACAAACAAAATACATATTTTTAATTCATTAATAAAAAAAATCTAAAAAACGGTTAAAAAAAAAAAAAAAAAAACTATTTTAAAATGCCGACCGTAGATTTTCAGATTTGTGGGTCGGTCGCAAAGGACAATACAATCAGTTTTTGTTTGAGGCTTAACGGAAAGCATTTCATTATTTTGTACCGGTATCTTTCTGATTAAATGCTAATTTTACTGAGAGTTTGAGGTAGATTCTTTTTATTTAATCTGAAGGGAAATTGAATACATCGAATCTTGAAAGTAGCCCCTGACCTACCTCCCGGACCCCTCGCTTTATACAGATGTTTCGTTCCTATGGTCTTCTATTTACAACCTTTCAACCGCTTCATCTCTTGAGTTTGAATAAGGGAGCAAAACTACCATTGTCCCACTTATGTTTTTTGCAATCCTCGAGCCCACCGGCTAACCCCCCCCCCCCCCCTAAGTTACAGTAGTAATGTGTTATTTATCTAATATGAAAAAAGGAAGCATACCCCAGTTACACCGCCAAACCGACCGATTCTTGACCATTCAAGAAAATTACTTGTTATATAGAATAGTCGGCCTGTTGTGGGTCTTGTGTCTGTCTAAGGGGGGTAACTATAGGGTATACCTCCAAGCATATATCCAAACAATCCCGTGCAAGAACGGGATTCGCCTTTCCCATGATGTAAGTTACCTCTAAACACCCAGTTCCAATTGATATAGGCTGTGGTTGCATCCGGGATGTAGATTGCCTACCGACGAATGACCAGCACCTGAAATTGAAGAAATGTATTCATTTCGGACAGGTCGTCAAAAGTCTGATATTTTCCGCGAAATTCAACAAAAAATGTCTGTTTAAATTTTGTTAATTACCTTTGGGAGAATGCTCCATTTTTTCGGAGTTGATTTCATATTTTAATATGAAGACATGAAGGAAAAGCACCGATTTAAAAAAAAGAAGATCTGTTGACAAATTAAATCTACATTTTGCACGGCATGAATTTTCGCGGACTAGCTTAAATGCTTGTAAATGTAAAATATGTTGATGTAATTGAATAAATAAACATCAAATCAAATCAGATCAAAATCTACCACCAGTGGTAAGAAAAGTACACTGACGACAAAGTTGAAGAAAATCAGTGCCAACAAGCAAAACATATGTTAATTTGATTTATTTTTGATCTTCAAACTGTCGAGTGCCGACGAGGGTACAATCTCTTATTTGCCAAAAAAAACCTAGACATTTGCCAACTAAATTGAAATGATGAATAAGTATACAATAACAAAAAAACATGTTAACATTTTTACAATTGTAAGAAAATGTATACAAAAAAAAATCCCAGCCGTAAATAGTACTAAGTTGAGGTTATATTAACGGCTCGGGAAAATAATGTGTTTATTTGTTATCATGTGACACACTTTCAACCAATCAAAAACCAATTCAATTCAGTTCAATTCATTTATTTTCCATTAAAATTCAAAGTAAACAATACGTAACAAATGAACAGCAAAATCTGAAGGACCCCAAGATATTAAGCAAAGCTTGTGAGAATGGGGCCCTGTACAAAAATAAACAAACAAGCAAATTATAATAACAAATATTGTAATACTAATCAAAACAAACATACATCCACCCTCATGCAATTACATGCACACGGACACACCAACAAACAATAAATTGTTGATGTCGGATATAATTAGAAATCCTTGTCGACCCGTCCCTTCCCATCCTCCATCGACACTCTTATAATTATGTTCAGTTTAGTGAGAGAGAAAAGCAAATATCGCTTCTTACCCATCCGCCCTATGGAAACGAAGCCTCTGGTCGTGACCCAGTGTTGAGGAACGATCCGAAGAGTAAGTTTCAAACTTCACACATGTCTTAGTCGACCAATGATCCATTGCTGCGTAGATATATGGTTCATCACCAGCTATATCGAGTATCATGATAAACGAAATATGCAAAGAATTTATGATTTGGGTTGAAAATGTGATACGATATCATAATCATCTAAAAAGTCGCTAATGCACAATGAATGTCTGCATACAAAATTGTTATTAATAATGTTTAGTTTCACAATACAAACAAATCATCAGGAGAAGGCAATGTTATATAATCCTGATACATAGGGGGAGGAGGGCCGGAGGGGGGTGTCCAAAATTCATTGAGCTGCCGAACCTTGCCTATTACTTCTCACGTTAGATCAATAGTGTTTTGAGGTTGCAAAGTCTTTCGAGAAATCAACTCTAGAAGACATTGCATACCCCCTACCAATCATGTTTGGATTACGTAATATGTGATTGTTCTGTTCACACATTTCAAAACGTTACTCGCAAGGCTATTGGAATCGCTTAGATTAGTTTTCGACATTAATTGTGAGCTAGAATATATTTCTTTCTCGTTTTTTTCTCGTTTTCCCCCTGTTTTTGTTGTTGTTGTTGTTGTTGGTGGGGGGTTCATCTGTAAACGAGGAAGGTAGGCATTTGTTTCTACAAGCTTGCAGGCACAGTCACGTAGTGACGTCACACCTGTCATTCGATTGTCTACGATTAGACGCTAAATTGTCCTTTACTCCACACAAGGATTGTAATTTTAAACATTCGTATTATTGCAATGAACCTCTATCCTGAAGATCGAACATGTTTAAATCCCGAAAATAGAATCGCAGTTGAATCGTATAGTGTGTGATAGGCTTTGGATATGACAATGGCCACTATATAAGTAAGAGTAGGTTACTTGGATTGGAATTAAGAAACGGAAAATATATGGTCTTAGTCGAAACTCGAACTTACCTGGGCTATCCATGGTGAATGGCACAATGACGTCCCCACCGACTTTGGTCCATCTTTTCAAAACATCCCTTACGGCCTTCCTCTTGGTTCGTCCATCTATGTGTTCCTCTTTCTGCTGTCGAATATATTCTTTCTGTTCTTCGTTCAGGATCATATCCGTCTTCTGTTCATCACCAGGTATCCTGCTTGAGAACGGGTCGGCCAATTTCTCTGCAACGGGCACGTAATAGACTTGACCGTTGAATTCCAGCTTCCTCATGGGACGTTCCTAGATCGTGATGCAACATAGAACATTGTAATATTAAAGGTAAACGCGTTACTTAAGCGAATACACAATTTTAAACGTTGCGTCGTTGATTGTTCGCTTATGGTAGATAATAACGCAATATAAATGACGCGTCGTGTGCCATGGACATTAGCTTAACATGGAAATAGTTTGAAAATACTTTTAGCGCCAGACGTTGACCATCGACAGAATGGGCTAAAACTTGACAAATTCTAAAAACTAACCAGAAAAGGGAATCGTGTCACACGAAAATGTTTTACAGAAACAAAAATCTAGAAAACAGTTGATAACTGATTTCCATTTTCTTATTCGAGAGGTATATCTTAATCATTAAATTATAAACGAAGCTGTGTCCCAATGGATACCTTTTCTGACTCCTTAGTATGTAATGGCTTGCCGAGTATCCCGGCAACCAAACAGGTCATCAAGACGCTTGTTGCAAAGGCCCTCTTCATCTTAGTATTCAACTGTGATAGATATTCAGGTGAATAAGAAGTGCTATGGGATTCTATTCCTAGTGCTTGGTCTATTTATACAAAATTATACCTGTCGAATACACCTGTCGAATATAGGCCTACTTATTATCCTTGTTTTGCAATAAATCACTTCCAATTTTCATTTCGTAAAATTTATTTGCCTACTTTAGTAAGTAAATAATTGAACGCATTTTAATTATATAAAAAAATATTCAAATATTAACAGTCCATACCTGTTTGTCCATAATCATGTTAAATTAGCGTAGCAGAAAGATTGTGCCCCTGATTGATTTGCGAAAATGATAGGGAGAGGGAAGAGAAAGAAAGAATAGAGGAGAGGTAAACGAGCTCGAGAGGAACATAATAAGACATATACATTGGCATCTCATTCAATGTGTTAGAACACAGTGCCCCCTCAATGATTGCCTGGATCCACGCTTCGCCACAGTAGCAAACCTATTAATCTGACAAAATGTGTGTTGAAAACACTTAAAAACAAAATAAGCACTAAACAAGCCTTAAGGAAAAGTCTTGCCTTCTGTTCCAAATAACTAAGATTTTGACTGCATGGTTGTACCAATTTTTAGAGGTCCATGTTTTAGGGACAGAGATGTCAGATGTCAAAATTACGATCTGTCATTTTGATCGTCTGTACCACTGATCTTAATAATCGACAGTAGTAAACTCTTTGATTTTACAGCATATATTTTATCTAATTCAAACAAAAATCGACAAACCTTGATACTCGATAAAATACCATAGACCTGCATCAAAGAAAAAAGAAAAAACAACAACAACAACCCTGAAACAGATATTTCATATTTTCATTTGTTCTTTATTCGTAGACAAATTATAACTTAACAAGGAGGTAGGCTAATTGTAACCAATTATTAAATGTGTTTTTCATTATACCATATTTTGCTTTAATACTAGAATAAGAGATAATCTTTTCAATATTTGTATGTAAAATATCAAAAAGGATCCGATACACATGTCTGGCAATGAGTTATCGTTCTTAATTTGTCTTTGACGATCCCCTCCTTTTTGTTTTGGTTTCTATCCTTTAATTCTAGTCTCTATCAAAAATAATTTGATGATTTTATGTTCTGCTAACAGCTGGTTAACAATCACCGATTTGAAATAGACTTTGTAAACAACAAAAATATAATTTAGGAAAATTAATTAATTCTCACAAACACAGGAAAGTTTGACTTAGTTTTTAAAATAAAGATTGCTAACATTATATGTCAATAACATAGATATAAAATCTATACCTGACATGCCAGGTGGTTGCCATTTGATTAAATTATTATTATTATTTGGCCATAAAAATTCAACTCGTATTATATAAATCAATAGATAAAAGATACAGTGTAAATAAGGAATGGCATATGGTAGAGGTTTCACAAAAGCGAAAATTCTTCCCTGTGGCCAATTGGCATGTTACTCCTCACATTTCAATCCGAGAAATATGAGAGATATTGCACGACACACGATACGATTAAATTATGAAATTGAAAGCAAGCACCTATCCTGTGCTTGATCCTCTCCAGGTGGGTACCCGGTATAGATGTGACCGTTATTGTTGGTCAAACGGGTTTTTGAGCGTCAAGTAACGCCTGGCTGAAATGCTCCCCAAGGAGTGGAGATTGTGCACACAGTGTGTGCGGGCAAGTATTGAATCCAATGACCGTGGTAATAGTATATCTGTAAAACGCTTCGAGACATCGTAGATGACTTTGAGCACTATATAAAACTGGAATATTATTATTATCAATATAAATGAAATATTAAAATTTGCTGAAGTTGAATTAAATGAATTAAATTGATCATCATTAATTGATTTAGTGAATGAGTTAGTCCATATGTCCATATCTAACTTATACAAGCGCGTAGCCAGGGGAGCAGTTGAGGCGGTCGCCCCCCCCCCCCTCCCCCTAAAAAAAAAGGAAGAGGACGTAGAAAAAAAAAAGGATTAAGAGTCGAGAACGGTACAACGAATCGTCTTCTTTCTTTAATAATTTAATGAAACTTCAAAGCTTCCGCGCTATGCGCGGAGGAAGGGGAACATGATTCAAACAAGGATTAATAGTCGAGAACGGTACAACGAATCGTCTTCTTTCTCTTATAGTTTAATAAAATTTAATGAAAGGGAGGGGCGAGAGAGCAAAACAAGCAAACAACCACACAAATATATAAAACGAGACAAAACTACACAAACCAAAACGAAACAAAAACAGAACAATCCAATGGCAAGTCAAATCAAGCATACTGATAGACAAACATACATACAAACAAACCATCATAGTAAATATATTAATTACATGCATTCTTAAACAACACAACTTAAAAAAATTAAAACAAAACTTTTTTTATGCAGACGTTAGTGATCGGCCAACAAAAGCTATACTCGAATCGATGTGTCACCTATTTAAAAGAGCGCCACCTAACAGTTGATATAAACCATTACCTTGATCGTTGGGGAACGAAATGGATAAAAACCTCATTATTAGTGATCTCGACTTTCAAATTCCATTCCTTTCTTATGATTATTCCCAAAAATGTTCAATGTGGGGGGGGGGGGAGGGGCTATACATCCTCCCCTTCCCCCAACCCACTACTGAATATTCATAATAACAATAATGATGTTCAAATCAATTTAATAAGATGTATAATAAATCTCAGATAAGTTTTAAGCAAACTGAACATCATCAAACTTTATCATTAACATTATCACTTTGCATGGTATAGTGAGATGCCATCCTGCATCGTTTCTAATTTTTTTTTCAACCCCAAAAACTTCTTTTGATTTCGGAGGAGGAGTGGGAGGGAGGGGGGGAAGACCTGAACTAGCAATTTTTTAAAAAGAGGCCAACATTTTCCTCAAAATAGGTGGAAATGAACACAATAAATTAAGACGGACGGACAAAGTCTGAAAGTGAGTGAGGTTTGAAATACATGCACGTAAGAGAAACGGAGAGGGAGAGAAAGTGGGATATCGTAAGCGTGGAGAGAGAGGGGGAGTGAGGGAGGGAGGGAGAAGGAGGGAGGGAGGGAGGGAGAGAGAGAGGGAGAGAGAGAGGGAGGGAGAGAGAGGGGAGAGAGAGAGAGAGAGAGAGTGCATGTGTGTGTGTGTGTGTGCGTGTAGTAAGTTCTTTTTTTTTGGGGGGGGCCCTCTAAAATAAAAATTTGCACCCCCCCCCCCCCCTTGAGCGCCAGGGGGGGGGGGGGCATCCCCTAATAAGGTAAGAATCACGTGTTTTTATACGTTTTTTTCCCGGGGGGAGGCCCCCCCCCCCCCCCCCTGGATCCGCCACTGCCGGGGAGTGTGGGAAGGTGCAATCTAAAGTCAGGCGGGAAATTTAAAATGAATGAAAATTGGGTCCCAGCGATGCAAAGCTTGGAGTGAGTCGTAGCTGATGTCTTTAAGGGAGCTCCGGGGGAGGGAGTGAGGGTGGTGTGGTAAAACAAAAATGGAGGGGGTAGCGGCGCCTGTCGTCTGTTAGCTCCATTCAATTATTTCTTTCTTTATTTAGACCTATACCTGACAGCGTACCTATTGTTCTCAAGTATATTGGATGCTCTGTTTCTACTAGTGTAATTAAGATTGCAGAGCCACGAATTAACTACTGCTTTTGTCCTAAAATCAAAGACAAGCATCAGTGGGCCCGGCCAGCTCTCGGATGCGAGACTGTCTCTCATTAAAAATCATGAGTTTTAAAAATAAAAACAATTGTTAAAATAGAGAATCCCTTTTGGTTGAAACTTTAGAGGGAAACCCAACTTTGATTGCAAACTACTCCAGAGTAAAGCGGAAAATCCGAGAAGCAGACTTGTGAAAATTGGAATAAAACCAGACAAAGAATTTTTGAAAGTTGTAATCAGGTATGGGCTCTTCAAATCGGCTGAATTTGTTATAACTATTATGTGGCGGACAAATTTCCTATTTGTTTCAACACAAAAATGACTGCAACTTCAATTTGTTGTTGTTGTTGTATGTTTCAGGATAGTCTTTTCTCTTTAAAGGACCCGTGATAATAATTTTTCTTTCCATAATATATTTTAAGCAGTGGCCCAAGGGAGAAGGCACTTAAAAGAAAAACAGAAATTAATGATATTTTTGTACACGACAAACATGAGATTTATCCGCGACTACGTCACAATCCACTGACCCAGACCCATCTATACACAGAGTTTGGCCAGGCCGGTTCGAGTTGGTCACAATATGGTGACTACTGCTTTGTTAGGCAAGCACAAAACAAAAGAATATACGCCATGTTGCATGTGACCCAGTGAAACCAAGTTGGCCAAACTGTGTATAGATGGCTTTGCACTGACCTAACTGAAAATTGAGATTCGCATAGTCTTAGGTTGCGTTTATCTACCAAATTTTTGGCTAGAATCAGGTTTCTCAAACGTCTTTCAGGCAAATTTAGAAGTTGATAAACGCAAAGCCTTTTTTAAAGGGCTTTAGATATGGGCATATCTAAAGACGCAAAAAGGTGTGTTTTGAATGTGACATACAGCCAGAATCACGTTTCTGAGAGATTGATAAACGCAAAGATGTTTTGAACCTCACATACAAATAGGACCACCCACGTGTTGTGTACAAGCATGTGTGTGAAGTTGACCTCCGAGAAACTGTCTGCTTCCCGGGTCAAAACAGCTGGGCAGACACAAGGCCTTTATTTTGAATCGCAGGCGCGTAGCCAGGGGGGGGGGGGGCGGTGGGGGCGGTCGCCCCCCCAAAAAAAAACGCCGTCCAAAAAAAAAAAAAAGAGAGAAAGAGAAGAAAAAAAAAGAAAGAGGACGTAGGAAGAAAAAGGGAAAAGGTGTCGAGAACGGTACAACGAATCGTCAATGCTTTCGCGCTTCGCGCGGGAAGGGGGGAACTGAGTTCAAATTAAGGATTAAGATTCGGGAAAGGTACAACGAATCGTCTTCTTTCTCTAATAATTTAATGAAACGTCAAAGCTTCGCGCAAGAGGGGAGAGGGACTAAATTCAGACAAGGACTATGAGTCGAGAAAGGTACAACGAATCGTCTTTTTCAAAGCTTCCGCGCTTTGAGCGGGGGGGGGGACTGAATACAGATAAGGATTAAGAGTCGGGAAAGGTACAACGAATCGTCTCTTTTCTCTAATAATTTAATGAAACGTCAAAGCTTCGCGCAAGAGGGGGGAGGGACTGAATTCAGATAAGGATTATGAGTCGAGAAAGGTACAACGAATCGTCTTCTTTCAAAGCTTCTGCGCTTCACGCGGGAAGGGGGAAACTCCCCCCTCCCTGCACCCACCCCCCTAGGGAGCTCGCTTTGCTCGCTCTTAGAGTGATTCGCACGCTTTGCGTGCTCACTACCGCCCCCCTAAAATGAAATCCTGGCTACGCGCTTGTTGAATCGTGAAGGGACGATAAACGCGACATCCCGCAAATCACGATCGTATAGTGGGGTATGATAGTGGGGTTCAATAGTGGGGTACGATATGTACATATCTAGTGGCAAGCCTTGATAAACGCGCCCTTAGTGATACACACTGTACCATATTTCAAACATTCATAACTATCTCTTTCAGTTTTTGATCAGATACATTTTCAGACTTTCGCCCTTTTGTGTTTCTTATTTTTCTGCTTTTATACAAATGAACTGATTATAAGGGTTACATTGCCCATTAATTAATTGATTCTCTTCATTTCCATTGAGAGCGTACTAAATATGACATAATGTTTAAAAAATAATCATATCAATTAATGTTACACAATTATGACAGTGTTTTTTTGTTGTAGATATCCTTAAAGAGTATTTATTTGGTGCCTCAGATGAGTCCAATCGGAGAGCTGGATTGGGTCCCAGGTGAATTTTAGAGAGCCATTAGTTACTGGCTAACAACATGGACCTAACAGAAACCTGAAATGGAGGGCGACAAACATAAAACTTTCTTTAGTAATTCTTATTTCATGCGACTGGCCCAGAAAATGCCTGTCCAAAACTTAATAGTTTTGAAATCAATTTAAACCTAGAATTCCTTTTGAAATGAACCGAAGTTTTTAATGATTCATCGTCTTCCTATAATTTGTGCATTTTGTTGTCTATCACTCATCCATCCTTTTAGATTTTACTTTTTTTGTCCTCTTCCCTTGGTAACGCCTAGCTCCATTAATTTATATCAGCAAAGTGCACATTACAATGAACCGTAAACGTATTCTCTCATTGGCTAAAAAGTTTCAAAGGGGGCGTGGTTTAAAGTGAGCTCCTTCCCCCGACCTTGCTCAATACACCTGATGCAAAGTCCTGCACTAGCGAGCCGACTCAACTTTACACACGGACATAAGTGTGCTGAAGAAGCGGGGTGCTATCTGGTGAATTTCGTATGCGATCAGCTGTTCGGAGCTCAGCGGCAGTACGGAACAGGAGGAGCGAGATTGTGCTTGAATCGGATTTGGATTTTCGGGAACCAGCTTCTATTCTACTGCATGAGAACTGATTTACCAGACGAGCTAAATCCATTTGGTAAGTTAAAAGAAGTTTCCTCTCTTTGATCGATGAGACCGGCAATCAGATGGACCACAGCTCAGACCGGACAACAATTCGCATTACCCCGAATGAAAAATAATTGGTCGGTCTGGGGTCGGTGTAGACCGAAAATGTTGGTCTCTTTCGTTCGTTTATAGCCTCTGAATTGGGTAGGGTCAGACCCGAACGACAGAAAATTTCGGTCTAGGGTCGGTGTGGAGCATGGAGTCAGTTGTGTTGGTATGAATTAGGTAACAAGACTTTCTAGATTTAGTCCTTGTTGAACAAGAACAGATCAAATCTATTGACTTCTTCTTCTGGGTCTCATTGTTTCTTAATCCACAACCATTGTGATTTAGTACCCATCCTTGGATGTCGGCTGTCAACATGAATCTGTATTAATGCATGTGTGGTTCAAGTATGACTGTGTAAGCCTGTGTAGAAATGATATTATTGAAATAAAACACATAGCAGGTAATTGTAAGAAAGGCCCATTTCCATTCTCCATTGGCGGTAGATTCTCCATAGTCACGTTGTACTCTGATAGGTACAGCTTAGCCAATGTTATGATAAAACTATAAATATACATCAGTTACTGGTGCAAGTGTGCAAATTTAATTTTATTCTGCTATAAACTAATTCTTATGATATTGAAATTTAAGTTCATTGTGACCATTTTTAATAGGGGGAGGGGGGGGGGGGGTGTCAGACCAACGATGCAGACAAGTTGGCCAAGAAGAATTTCAAACATCCTCAAGTATTCACATTTTACCTCTTAAAATTTGCACACAGAAATATCCCTCATACCCCCACTAGAAATGACCCTGTTAGTGTGTATTTATAGTAAAACATTAATTTTTATTGTAACTCTAATCAAACTTCTACCACCTTCACATGAACTGTATTCAAACTTCCAAGATAACCATATTATTATGAGCAGAATGACCAATAAAGTTTTCAAGTACTGCTCCAAACATAATATTTTTTAAGAGAAAATAATCCATCCATCTTAATTTTCATATTTGTAACTAATGTTATGTATGGTCCAAGGACGCCAGAGGCCACCATGCAGACTCAATCAGGCCATGAAAATGTTTACAATCCTTGCCTTTCATCTTACATTCTTGGGTAACCATGGATCTAAAATGCATTGGGATTGAATCTGATACCATAGCATTGTTACTATTAGGTTACCATTTAACATCAGATTACAGTGCCGCCTTCTGAAATCATAGCATTGTTGATTCTGTATAACATCAAATTGCAGTGCTGTCTGCTCTTTTCACTACATAGGAACTATTTTTTAATATGTTGATTTAATCAATAATAGAGGAGAAAAGCAGCATTCATCAAGAAAATTGGTAGTATCCGAAATGTTTGCAATCGATCATTCATCTGATCTCTCCTCCAGGCAATGGTTTGTAGACAAAACTTGGAACTCACAAAACCTTTATTGTTGTGGCATTGAGAAAAATTGTATCAAACCTGTAAATGCCAAATGATTATTATATATTGCATTCAGACCAAAAATGGTGGCTATTTTAGCTTTTTGCAGAGGTCATCAAACCCATAAATTGCTACATTTACAAAAGATTTAACAACAGCTGGGCAATTTATTACCTTTATTAGGATGCCTTATTGATACTGCCCAGCAATTAAGTCATTTTATACATCCAATGTTCCCTCCTACTAACAAATATTTTTCTGCATACACTCTTTCATTCAAACTTGTGCCGTAAGGCTTCTAACTTTGTAAAGAAACAGAAATATGTACTGCACACTTTTGAGTACACAACTGCACCCCTACATTGCATATAAATAGAACAAACAACTTTTGTTTTCTGTTATAAATGTTTTGTATTGGAGAATGGAAGCTTTTAGCTTGAAATAGTTTCAATTAATTTTCTGTTCGGAATTGCCATTGGGGTATCTGGACCAAAATGTGACCTTCCTGCAATCCCAAAGTCTTGTTTCCATTTGAAAGACTTGGTTTCATCTCACACATATCAAAATGAAATGATGCCCTTCTACTTCCTAGCTTATTAACTCTCTCTCTCTCTCTCTCTCTCAAGAGGCATTGATTCCACTCCTTCTTTCCCATTGGGATTCCTGTCTCCCTCTCCTTCCCTTTAATTGTTCGCAATCGTGTCCCTTCGAGGATCGGTTTGGGGGGTTAAAACTCAATCAGTGCTATTTCAATAGGCGCGTCTTCATCATCTCGAGATTGCCAAATAGCCCGCTATTTCTGATTTGGGAAATAATCTAGAAGCTACAAATTGCGTCTTCATCAGCTCGAGATTCTACCTCGAAACTTGAAACTCAACCTTGAGAAATTGGCTCGAGATATTTTGCTCAGCGTTGGCGCATAGTGCAAGTCTTCGGTCTGGTGAGGACGCACAGGACAAATAGCTGGATATTTTGCCAAATAGTGGAATATTTTGCAAACTATCCCAAGATATCTTGGGATGACAATCCTGACCAAATATCCCGCTAATTGCTACTTCGGTCTGATGAAGACGCAAATTAGCTGGATAGTTTGCGATAGGGATAGTTCAAATAGCTGGATATTTGGCAATCTCGAGATAGTGAAGACAGGCCTACAGTTGTCCACTCCTTTTGAAAGATCGTGATAACACTGGAAGTGAGGTTGCCAGATTGGCATTATACTATCATATTTCTATTTTTTTTAATTTTACACACACTTTCTACATTTTGATGCAAAAATAAAACTGGTGATCCTAAAAGTATAACGTCCCCCTCAAGAACAGTCATGACCCTTTACAATTGAAATTTGAAATTTTTAAATAAAAATAATTGTCATCATTTCAAATTTACAATTTCCAAGTAATCTAATGCAATAGCAGACCATACAAAAGTTACTACAGTAGTACAGTTTTATTATTTTTATCATTCATATTTCCATCTTGCTACCCATGTTAAAGCTTATCTTGAATTCTGGTAATGGAATTCAATTTCTAGAGATGCTTAGAGACTGTAGTAAATCTGCATTGTTTTACATGAGGTAGGTGGGTTGTCTAGACCAGCAAAATATAAACTAAGTTATGAACATTTACTAGAAATGACTTCTACTGAAATGCACATCTCACATTTGCCCATATGAGACCATGTGTCATGCATCTGTGTCAAATACGACTTGCCTGACCTTTTTGAAATTATGAACTTGACAGTTAAATGCGTTTTCTAGTGGAATCTTCTTGCAAGTATCCCTTATTTGTACATTTGAACATTCAGTGTAACATTTCTTTGATTCTTTAAGAATTTTTTCTTAATCATTACCAGAATCTGAAACTACCTTATATGTGCTGCATTTCTGTTTGAAGAGTACTTTGTCTGTTCAGAGTTAGAATGGCATGTAGTTAACACCCTTCTGACTTCCAGAAATATAGGACCTGTGGCAGATTTTACTTTCCATCAATAAATCACGTGTCTTTCTTTTATCCCCCTTCTTAACAAAGGAATGTGTGAAATTTATGGGAAAAACTTGCGAAATACAATATAACCATTGGGATAGTGATTGATTGATTGATATTCACTTTTGAAATATCCATGGATTTATTTTTACTCTGATTAACATACTTGCATCATGTTCATCATTTGTGTGTATCTTTTTTTATGGTGGATTCACAAAGAAGACTAGTCAAGTGTGAGATTTAGAAGTGAACCTTGCGATAAATATTTGCACAGAAACACCATAATTCAGACAACTTTGTCAGCATCACAACCCAGCGGTATGGCTTCATTGTGTGGATTTACATTCTGGTTGAATTAAATGCTTTGTGATCTATAATGCAATAAAAAGTGAGTTGCAGGTGGTTTAAAAACTTTTTAAAAGGTGACTTTCAGCGGAATAGAACCAAACCTAAAATATGTCTATCATTGACGAAGTAATATTTATGATCACCCTTTTCTCAAGCTCTTGGAGTACTTACATTCCTTTGGTATTTACTGTATATCTGAAAGATATATATGGCACTTCAAGTCTATATTTCATAATGTAAATGCATTCATTGTATATATTTTTGACAGCATCAAGTAAGCTGTGAATTATAAATTGTCATCTGTATGGATTATACCCCAACCCACCTGTCCCCCCCCCCCCCCCGACATCGGGGCGAAATGACTATCTGGTTGAGCCACCCTTTTCTTCATATTTTGTTTTATGCTTTTACTAAATCATTTTAAGAAGGTTTAGAGTGTCTATTTTCCAAATGGTATGCTACCCCTTCTCTCCAAAAACTTCCCTTCTTCATTCGAAAAAACCGGTATGTGTTTTTCTCTTTGAATGGATAATTGGATATATGTTTATTCTAAGATCAGCAGTTCTTATCAGCTGCTATGTCATCCAATCAGATGTATCATTCATTTGATTATGTTTACACCTGCACTTGTGTAACATGATTCTTTAAATCTTTATTGTTAAGTAGAACCAAAATGACATTGAGATGATAATTCATGTAACACTTGCTAGGGATCATTAATCATTGAATTGGATATTGTGGATGGTGAATAGCTAATGTGCAATGCTATTAAATGCATGCTGCTTCAGAATAGGCAGGGGGATTTATCTTAAGCCATGTCTTCACACGTGCTTTAACAATCTAAAAGAAAATATGCCATGGCAAAATAACATAACATATATATATACCAAGGTCACGCACTTGGCATTTCTCTATCTTATAACAAACAGATAAGCAGTACAGGGTAGGAGCATTAGTTGTATACCGGCTCTACACTTCTTCATCCCCATTCACCCTTCATATAGGCCTACTTTTATATTGTTTTATTTTGCTGCACTATTTTAAGTGGTTTAATTACAACAGTATAATTATGTGACTGAGGATTAAAAGTATTTTCTATTTACTCTTCGTTTCTTATGTACCTACCAACAGGCATACAATGGCCTTCAGACAGGTGCAGTGGCTTTCTTTGATGTGTGTTCTCATCTTTACATCCAGCCAGGCATTGCAGGTATGTTACATCTCTTTGTTCCTTGTACAGTTGACTTTAAAATGATTTACTTTAAAGGAATGGCCATATACCACTGATAATGATAACGAAGATGATAACTATAGCTGTGAAGTTGTTCTATGTAGAATGGTATTAGATCTGACATAAATGATACTCATCTTAAAATTGGTGAGCAACACCATTGAATATACCTTTTCTACAGAGATCAGTTTCATCATTATTTTCAATGACTTTGTGATTGGCCCTTAAAGGTGATGTTGAGTTTCAGGTAATGACAGAATATAACATTCTCACACAATAAAAAGTAAATCATTGGTTCAGATGCAACTTTGCTGAAGAATGTGGCAGAAACAATTAGAAAGTGTTTCTAAATCTTTCAGGCTTTTAATTTTGTACATTCTGGCCATTTGAACTACTATTGTAACTAAATATTTTTGACAATCTTCAGAAGTTCTTTTAAAACATTCTGAATTCTACTTTCATAATGTTCAAAATAAGTTTGGCATCAGCCTTTACCTTTTGATTAATTTACCTGTCAATATGATATGGAAGAGCTTTGAAGATGAAATTCTGCTGAGCATGAAAGCACCCCTGGGAAACCAGACCTTTTTCAATAAAGCCTTAATATCTCCCAAAATAATTTCACCAACCAATGCAAAAGAATTTATTTCTTTTGATGAAATTCCTCTTTTGCTGCTTTTGTCAGAATGTAAACATGCTACCAAAATATCCATTCAATACTAAAGAAAGAGCAAATATTGTGAAGAGGGGAAGAGAAGAATGAAGAAATGTTGTGGTATGTAACCCCCAATTGAGTGAGAGATATACCAGTTTAAGGTGAGGTCTAAATGTCAATAGTTTTTAGCATTTAGCACAGGTATTTGCCATTTATTTATGCGTCCATTGATCTAATTGTTTGGCCACTTCTGAAACCTTGAGTGCTCATCCAAAGATAAAAAAGATGTGACTCTTTGAATTAACGCAACTGTGATAGATTTGTTGTTTAAATACTTCCTTGTGCTAGAACTGACATCATCTGGCTGGATAGGATTTTCATGTAACATACATTTCCTATGGGTCTCATCCTGAGTTTACCTACTGGGTTAACATACTTTATTTGAAGTAATATTTGTATGTTATTTGGTCCAAATATTGGATGTCTGGCACAATCCCTTTATGCAGGACCAGACACTTCACAATATCAGATAATAAGGTTGATACAACAGATAAAATATCAGGGAAATAGTTTCTGAATTGATTTATGTTTCTTTGTATGATATGTGAATATGGTACTTTTGAAAGATATCTTCCAAAACTTGGTCTTCAAAAGAAATTGACACACACCACACACACACACAGGTGCACATACAACAAAAAACATGACAATGAAATGCAAAATATGTAGTGTTTAGAATCCTTTGACTTTCACCCCCCCCCCCCCAAAAAAAAAAAAAAAAAAAAAAAAACACAACACAACATGACTAAACTACTTTAATGCCCTCCCCAACCCCCTCCCGAACCCCCTCCCTCCACTCTAATCCCCACCCCTCTGTCAGCTAGACATGACCCAAAGTGAAATACCTGTTCATTAAAAGCATTACATCAAAACCTTTAAGAAAGTAATGAAGACCAATATCAACTTCTCAGTAAAACACCCAATTAAGAGGGATTGTCTTCTCTCCAGATAATCCATTGTGATGTGCTGATGGTTTTGAAGAAAACAAAAGGAAAGGATTGGTTGATAGGCCTACCTGGTTACACCGGTTACCCCGGTTAAAGAGGATGATTTCTCCTTTCAGATCTAAGGTGTGGCATAGCTGATACTGTGGCATCAGATCTTTGAATGAAATAGATGGATTTAGATAGTTGCTGTACCAGAAAATTCCTGATTAGGTTAACCCAGTTTAGATTGAAAGTCTGATATACCATCCTGCCTTTAGGAAGTAGACTCAGATTACTGAATGAATATAAAGGCCCCTTTTCAGATAATACAGCATTATGTGACTTGATTGGCTCTTTGTGATTCAGGTAGAGTGTTTTAGACCATGACAATTCCATTTTTTGTCAAAGCGGGGAGGGGGCTGATATCTCTTTGCTCAAGGTTACCTTGTCTTTCAATTGTTGAAAACTGAAAATTTTGCATTTGTTATTTATGGTAACACAAGTAATTCATCTATTTTTCTGGCAGGTGGTTCTTTTTTCAGTTTGACAGAGGGCACTTTATCAGCAAGAATGAAAAACAACTTTTAGTACATTAGTTTATAAAAGATAGACTGGAATTTAACACTTGGCAGGATAAGCAATTAAGTCAGTGACAACTGCCGTGTGAAGTTTGTGCTAATAATTTGATAGATATTGCAAGAGCATTTCTTGTTAAGATACCCTTAGCCTTGAGAATGAAATGATCTGAATATGTTCCAAGCGGCATGAAATAATTTGGATGCAAGAAACTGACAAGTTGGGTGTTGAATATGATTACTAACAACATCTCAATTCCACAAAGCACGTTCTTCCTTGTATCACAATTAGTTTGTGTGATTTATTGACCTTGCACATTATTACTTGATGTAAAACATTCCATTCATGTTTACTGCCATGGGTTCATTGTTACTGTAGTCATTCACTTGTTGATATAAAAAGGAGAGCAAATGTATGTCTAGGAGAGGGGATAAATATTTGAGCACATACACGTAGGTGTGAAATAGACTTCAAAGAGAAAGATTGGTTCAGGTGGCAGATTGAGGGCTCATGATGTTTGCAAAAGTTGGTAGAAGAAGGTAAAATGAAGAAATTAAAGGGAAAATCCACCCTGATCTAAAATTAGTTTAAAAAGAAGCAGACAAATTGGGTATTACAGATCAGTGAAGATTGAGCAAAATCCTTCAATAAAATAAGGAATTTGTGAAGTTTTAATCAATCAAACATAAATTGGCAACACTGTCACGTATCTTGCAAGGTCCTCTCCCATTTTGTATTTCTCTTTTCTCTAAACAAAATATTCTATAAAACATATCCCCTTGATATTATCATTCCACATGGTTTCTACACCCCTGTATGAACAAAAATATATTTCTTGATCAGCAAATAAGAAAATGGACATTTATGATTTAGTAACTTTTCTGCACAGAGAAAATGGGAGAGAACCTCACAAGATATGTCACAGCATTGCCAATCGTGTTTGATATTATATGATTACAAATATTGATAACTTTCTAATGTATTTTTGTATTGAATTTTACTCAAACTTTTACTGATCTGTTTCTCTCATTTTTCTACTTCTATTAAAACAAACTAAATATTAGTGTGATCTTCCCCTTTGATACCTGAGAGGCCATTCCAATGTGTTTGACAACCAATTTCTAGGCAAAGTCTTGATTTTTATAATCAGTTTACTCTAGTAGGAAAAGCAAATAATACTTCTGTCACACAAGAATTAATATAAATCTTATGTTGCCTGCTTTAATGCCCATGCAGCAATGTGAATGAACTAGATTCTAGACATGGCTAAAAGCTGCATATGTTCCAAAGTTCAAGTTGTGCAACTGTCTCTTGTTACAGGCCTGTAATAAATTGCTTGTTTGCAAACATGCTGAATGTCAACATTGTCCAAGATTGACTCCAATATATGTCAGCTACATATTTACTCACAGGGTTCTTTAGGTGAATATCATGGAGAACTTAAACATCTCCCAGAGGTTTGACAACCAATGTATTCCTCCCAATTCTGTGCTAATTGCTAATCAGGGCAAACACACATAATTACAATAAGCATTGCTCACACCTGTGGAATAAGTTACTTGTATAATTTGTTATGAATTATTAGATGCAGTAAGTTTGTAAGGTATTTTGTGAATGATAATTTTATCATTTTGAGCAATAGAGCAATTCAGAGGGAGGGGAAAAAAGAGCGAGCGAGGAAAAAGAGAGGGCGAGCGAGAGAGAGAGAGAAAGAGAGAGAGAGAGAGAAAGAGAGGGGGTGGCAGAAAAAGAAGCTGAAATAAAATTATTGTACATTCTAAGCTTAATACATACTTTTGTTATGTTTTTATTGAGGCTTTATTTTTATGCTATATGTACTTTTAGTCCATATCGTCCTTGTTTTCACGAAGTGACGGTAGTGAGGAAAATCGTAACGCAAAGTAAATGCAATTTTTTTTCACTACCGTCACTTCGTGAAAACAGCGACGATATATCCACTGGAAAAATCCAAATATTAGGGACTTTTCGATTTGCCCGTTCACTAGTGGACTGCGACGTATGCGGTCACTTTTGAAGCAGTGCGCATGCGCATCGACGAGCTCATCGTCCGTAGCAGAATTTTCGAACGCGTTCGCCCTTGTTTTGCCGTCGTTCGCAAACTGTGACGATACATGTTCGTAAGCAATCTTTTGTAGGCACGAAACATCACATTGAAGTCACAAAATGGACCCAATTGACCTAATTCTAGAACCGGAGAGTGGTGGAAGCGTGAATTCTCTTATATTAACACATTTTCGTGTCTGTAATCGACCTTAAATCAAAATTGTTGCAGAATAATTCATAAAATGAACACTTTTATTTATGCATCGCCAATTTGTTGCAGCATATTTTTCGAGATCAGTCCCATGCGTCGAATTTGGTGTGTTGTATCTTTAGCTTCTCGATCGAATTTCGCGCTCACTAAGCAGAATAATTCATTAAATGAGCACATTTTATTTATGCATCGCTAATCTGTTGCAGCATAATATTTGAGAACAGTCTCATGCAACGAATTTGGAGTTGGATCTTTAGCTATTCGATCGAATTTCGCGCTCACCAAGCGAGCGTCGTACCCGGCGTCGTAGTTGTGTAAAATCGAAAAGGTTACGAACAACTGTCAGTGTGCCTCGTCAACCCTGCTTAAAAATGACCGCGTACGTCGCAGTCCACTTATAAACGTGCGAATCGAAAAGTCCCTAATATTGTGAAGTGGGGGACTCGGTAATATGCAGTTTAAACAGGTTTGAAGGATGAAGGTCTATGGGAGAAACATTCTTAGAAGAAGTTAGGACCACATCTCAGAGGTTTGGCCTGAAGTTGACACTTCACTGTTTGACAGCAATTTAAGAGGGCATGCAAAATTTGATTTCTTTATTTAGCTTATGACTCTGAGTGTCATATCAACCAGACATTTGCAAGGTCATTGTGTCTTTAAACTAAACTGAACTGGGAGAACATCTTTTCTTACAAGTAAAATTTGTTTTAAAAGGAAAAGTAAAAGTTACATATTTTGCTTTGTGTGATATTTCTTGAATAACATCAAAGATTGTTCTACCTAGATACTTGTGTTCATTGCTATTGGTAAATTGTTAGAGATATACAATTTGACGACAAGACAAGTTGAATGAGGTCAAACTTCTTGTAATAAGAGTCTACACCAAGCTAATCTGATGCCTCATCACTTTGTTAGTATGAGTTTAAGGATTTAATACATAAATTTCATCAATTTCAATTGCATATAATTTAATAAAGCACATTTTCTATTAAAATTTGGGAACTGAAAATATATTGATGAAAACAAGAAGAAAACACAACTAGAAATGCAATCGTGTCACAACGATGTGCGTGCAATGACGCCATGTTTCTACGTGTCAAACGAAGGAGCTACTCTCGGACTGTTACTATCCAGAGCAATATGTAAGAAGTCTGTAGCTTCTGTGATAGTGGAGATAGTCAGGGCGAAAGAAAGGTCATCAAAAGGGCCCGAAACGGAAAAAATGGTGCCTGGACGGTCACGCATGAGGGTTTCCGGAGAACGAAGAATCTAGTGACCTTGAAGGAATGCTAGAGACTACGCCTACGAATTTTGAAGGGAATTGGAGTAGTGGAAGGGATCTAGAAAGGGCTCGCAAGCACTGCGTGCAAAACCAATAGGACCTGGTGCATGGTGAACATGTTGCGACGCGTGCCTTGGCACGGACGGCCGCCCATACTAACACAACCAAATAACAGTCTCAAAAAAAATGACGTCATGGCCGAAACGTGTTATAATAGGGCGGAAACTCAGCGGAATTCGTATAGTGACCCTTGTTCAAATGCGATTTACTCACAATTTTCTGCGTGAACATATACCATACTTGGTATCATTCGAAAGGGCACTTCAGTGCGGTCAGTTTGAAACCATTGTCATCTGCGCAAAACGTACTGCACGCATCAAACGCGCTAGTACGTAAAGCATAGTAAATTCATCATTTTGGGCGATAACTTGGCGAAGAGGGCATTACAATTTACTAAACTTAGCAGACAGTTGTCACGTATATGGATACATGTGTCTGCCAAGTTTCTTTGATGTAGGTATAAAGATCGCCGGTTTAGAGCAAGTTGAAGTTATTTCTCAATTTTCTTGAAAATGGCGAATTTGGAGGGCAATTTTCTCAAATTTCGTCAGTGATAGGGTATATAATTTTGTATATGGCTGGAAAGGGCATATCTTCAAGTATCTAAATCCAAAAAAGGGTACGGGTTTGCCAAGCCATTATGGAGATACGGCCACAGAGAGAAAGCCAATTCCCAGAAATTAAGAGGGCGCTATTTATGTTTTGCAAAGCCATTGGAGCGTGAAATTTGGCAAGGCTATGTGCAAATATAAGATAAAGATACTGTGAGATTTAAATACCAAACGGAATTTATATGAGAGAGTTATGGCAGTTTTAGTTTATCTAGGGGTCAATTTTTTCAAGACTTTGAGAGATTTTTGACGTAGTCGGTTTCAGATTTGAATTTTGAGTACGAAGATGGCATTTTGAAGGGCGGGTTATACGTCGCAGATTAAAGAACATCTCTTAGACTATCTAGAGGAATTTGTTAGAAGGTTGTAGGATCTAGGATAGTGGAGATAGGAAGGAAGAAAGAAAGGCCTTAAAATGGACCAGAAACAGACAAAATGGCGCCTGGATGGTTATGCATGAGTGATTTCGAAAATCGAAGAATGTAGTGACCTTAAATTGATGAGATGTTAGAGACTATGCCTATGAAATTTGAAAGGAAAAGGACATGAGGAAAGCACCTAACTAGGAATAACAAACACTACGTGCAAAACGAATGCGACTCCTGACGATAAGGAAAACACTAAGGAGGAGAAGAATATTAATGGGGCAGAATGTGAACGAAAACAAGGCAATGACGAAGGGTCGTCATTGCAATTATTGATATCAGTGTTGATCATGTCTTGCTTATTAGGGATGTAATTCAAGCAATTGGTTCTCTGTCAGTGACCTTTGTATTTGAGTCATGTTGAGTTCAAGCACGTGCTGGAAGTCATAGGTTGAGGTCAATAACCCTGAACTAGCTAGGAGACATTTTTCTTTCTTTTTTTCATTGGAAGATGGGATTATTTTCATTTTAATTGCATTTTGTGGAGGGCTCTGATACAGACACCTCAGGCACACTGAGGAAAAAATAGGTGATATGATACCAATCTTTCCCACTTTTTCCTAACTTTTCTTTTCTATCATAATGAAAGGGAAATGCATATTTTGATAGAATTTGTCTATGAAATATATTTTGTTGATTCAGTATGTGATCTATAGGCCTACTGGTTTATTCTTTTTAGTTTCTTTAATTAATTTTTGTTGTCTTGTATATTAGAATCGATTACTGTTCCCCTCTCATTTTGAATAAGGCAATAAACTAATATGATATATTTAATGTGAATGAATGGTAATACCTCAATATTTTCCATTTATCTTTATGTTTGAAACTTCAAATATAAAAAAAGGGGAGGGGGGGGGGGGGTTAGTGGAGCCATACCAGGTGCGTGATGTTATGTTGAAAGTAGTTAGCATCAGATGTATTCATGAGTATCATTTTTTTCTGTGTTTAAATAAAAAAAACGATTGATATGATTGAACGCTAAAAGAATAGTAGGAAATGGAGGATTCTTGCTTGTTAATCTAATATCAAAAAGCTAGGATAAAGAACTAAGTGAAATGTTGCATACTCAAAAACTGTAGGTTGTGTTCATGGTATTCATGTGCAGTTTCAATAGGACTTTTGTTAACCAAAAAGTTAGCATTATTAACAATTCTTTTTTGTAATAATATATTTCACTGAACAAATGCTTGATGTATAGTTAGACCAGGGAGATGCAAGGCATTCACTAAGGTTGAAGTATACAGAACAATTGTAATAGGGATAAAATCAACTTTCACAGAAGGTCTCCCAAGAGACAAAAGAGCATTAATGACATTGCACCCTTCTGCTTCTCACTAGATAAATACATATATCTGTGAAGAATCACATTTGTTTGGTATGGTTTGACGGTACTTACTACCTGGTAGATTCACACCACTCCCATGGGTGCTATACCTGGCCTCTTCATCTTACCCCTCCATCTTGCCCCTCCATCTTACCCCTCCATCTTACCCCTCCATCTTACCCCTCCATCTTACCCCTCCATCTTACCCCTCCATCTTACCCCTCCATCTTACCCCTCCATCTTACCCCTCCATCTTAACCCTCCATCTTACCCCTCCATCTTAACCCTCCATCTTAACCCTCCATCTTAACCCTCCATCTTACCCCTCCATCTTAACCCTCAATCTTAACCCTCCATCTTAACCCTCCATCTTACCCCTCCATCTTAACCCTCAATCTTAACCCTCCATCTTAACCCTCCATCTTACCCCTCAATCTTAACCCTCAATCTTACCCCTCAATCTTAACCCTCCATCTTACCCCTCCATCTTACCCCTCAATCTTAACCCTCCATCTTACCCCTCAATCTTAACCCTCCATCTTAACCCTCCATCTTACCCCTCCATCTTACCCCTCCATCTTACCCCTCCATCTTACCCCTCAATCTTAACCCTCAATCTTAACCCTCCATCTTACCCCTCCATCTTACCCCTCCATCTTACCCCTCCATCTTACCCCTCAATCTTAACCCTCCATCTTAACCCTCAATCTTACCCCTCAATCTTAACCCTCCATCTTACCCCTCCATCTTACCCCTCCATCTTAACCCTCCATCTTACCCCTCCATCTTAACCCTCAATCTTAACCCTCCATCTTAACCCTCAATCTTACCCCTCAATCTTAACCCTCCATCTTACCCCTCCATCATAACCCTCCATCTTACCCCTCCATCTTACCCCTCCATCTTAACCCTCAATCTTAACCCTCCATCTTACCCCTCCATCTTACCCCTCAATCTTACCCCTCCATCTTACCCCTCCATCTTACCCCTCAATCTTAACCCTCCATCTTACCCCTCAATCTTAACCCTCAATCTTACCCCTCCAATCCAGCTCTAATGGAGGAAGGTGAACTTAATTTGTACTCCTTACCCTAAGGCATTACCAAACCATTAACAGCTGCTATAATCAATATCAGACCCAAAATTGAGGATTATGGGCCCAATTTACTCCCACGGAAGCCACCTGTGAAAGCAACAAATTACCTAGCTGGATATCTCTGTAATATTATATTTTTGTTGAAGAAACTGAATGATTGTATTAATTCTCTGATGGCAAAATGGAATTTGATCCTAAATGGGGATATATCCCTTGAATGCTATCTTGAGTGAGTATATTTAGGTAATCATGACCTAAAGCCACTTGAATTCTAAATATTTGGAACTTTATAAAATACCAGTAAGATTGTGCAACAAATTGATGCAATCATAGATAAATTGTTACCTACCGGTAGTCAATATTGATATTTGGAAATCCATAGTTATTGATTATCATAAAAGCTAATAATGATCTTAATCCTCTGTTAAAATGAGTAGTGAGGGCAAAAATATTGCATACAGGTACTTTCACTTACTATACATGTGTTGTGTTTGGAATTTTATTCTGTAGAATGCTATTGTAAATTTATGATCTACCCTTGGGCTAGTTAGCTGAAGCATCGGTTCTAGGAATAATCTAATAATGCTACATATTGTTGATAAAAAGATTCCAAAGCACTTCAAAGAACATAGCCTTTCAAGTAGGTAACACCTCCTTTCTAATGGATATTTTTGAGGGCAAGTAGGTCAAATTCAATAAGTTGATGTACTTATTTATTTCTGAATGGGGTTCGTAGGGTGGTCGAGTGATGGAAGCAAAAGGGGGACTCCCTGCGAGGAGCTTGTTGTCCCCCTAAATGTTTGACCCCAGGGAAATTCTATTTTCTTGCAGTCCATTTCTGATTGAAGATTTGATTCACATGAGAGTCAAAGTCACCTAGCCCAAGAGGAGTGTGGAATACATTTTTGAGATGAATTTATTGTTAGGGATATTATCAAGAAATACATAGCAAGCAAATTTCGTCAATTTTTCTCACAATCCAGTGTTTTGTCAAAAGTTGCTAGGCAATTACCGGTAAAAACTATGAAAACCCCGAATCTGAATACCCACCTCTGCTGGAGGGTGAATTTTAAAAAGCTGGCAGAAATTCCTGATTTTGACAGTGTAAATGCTCGCTCTCAAAATACCACGTAACTCTCCCTGCTTCTGTGCAATCGAATGCAGAGCAGTGACAAGTCGTGCATCCGCAATATACTCATCAAAAAACAGAATGAGCAAGCACCAAAGTTTTTTATGGGTTTTTCCAGTAGTGTAATGGCAGTCTGAAAAAATGGTGGTTTTGAAAAATGCTTTTTTTGGCTGTGTAAATGGGCCTTCTGTTGCACGTTATGAAAGGTGAGACTTTCATAAAATACCTGAAGCAATAGAGGATTATGGACTTTCAATTTCTCAGGCAGTTCCATTCCATTTTACAGAACATTTTGAGAGCCTTTGTTAAATCATTTCAACCTTTCCCTTTTATTTTGTCACTGCCCATCCTCCAAATGAAAGAGGCCAGAGTATTATTTTTAGTTGCTCTACTTTTATCCCATTGTCATGGTGGATCATCATTTTGTGCAGCCTCTATTTCAAACCAGATTAACCCATAACTCTCTCACTTGCTATCATGGATGATCATAATTTCCATTCCCATTCATGGTTTTGAACCAGCGAATATTAGAAACCTCTGGTTCATGTTGTTGACACACCCTACCTGTTTGCACATGAGATTCATAGCTTTAAAGATTGATGCCAGGTCACCCAAATGATCCACAGATTTAGGGGGTTGGGTGTTTTATGTGCAACCCCAACTTGTGACCTGGCACATGAAATGAGTTATTTATGTATCTCCAATACCAATAAAGAAATCAGGGATGATGTGATATTTTATGGTGACAAAATGATGTAGAGATGTCTGCGAGGGTGGACCCCAGAACGTATTTAGCATTCCTCTAAATATTTTGGTTGGATCTTCTTGATATTGTAGTAATGCATACCTGCATATAAATGAATTGAGAAGTACTGGACGATTTCAGTTATTGGGATTTTGAAATAACTACAAAATTGTAACCATGATATTGGCTTATAGTGAATAATTATGAATTTCCCTTTTGTGAGAATTATTTGAACCTTGGTCTATCTTTGCTGAATAGATATCCAAGAATCTCTTGTTCTGCAGTTTTAAAATGTTTATAAAAAAGATCAACTGCTTTGTTAATTGTCCGTGAAAAAAATGTTTTCATATAAAGTTTTTGTATAGTCATGTTGTATCTTCACATACATATCGTTCCTGTTTTCACGAAGTGACGGTAGTGAGGAAAATCCGCACGCAATTGTATGGGATTATCATTCACTACCGTCACTTCGTGAAAATAGGGACCATATGTTTAACAGAACATCAAGTTTAAATAATGGAGAGTGCAGTTTCAATTCAAATCTGGTTAAGTTTTTAGGTTATTTTCTGAGAGGTATGTAACCCAATACTCATGTGTGAATTTTTGTACGTCTGCTTTGCCCAAGCACGTACAGTTGTACACAATCAAAGAAAGAAAGAAAGAATTGGCCTCTTGGTGACTTTTTCAGAGAGATTTGGCTGGAAATAGAAAAGAATATGTAGTTCAAAATCTAGAGCTGTTTAGGACCCAGAGGATCGGAAACAAAGGCATTGCTACCCAAGGGGTACATGAAATGCACCCCTACATGTGTGAACCAGGTGACATTAGAGGGAGGGAGGGAGGGCAAAGTGAGTGGTTTGAGTCACTTAAGTGGGTAGGTGGGCATAATCAACAACCTGATCGCCTCAAGCTTGTTCACATCCTTGAAACACTTTGATTTGAGACAGAAAAGTAAAATATTCTCTGCTGAAATTATTTCTGTACCTGCATGGGGCAAAGAATTAGGTAATTAGTGATTCGTGCCTTTGTTGGTGGATTAAGTGGCACTTTAATTGACCGGAAGAATTGAAGGATTGATACACATATGAGAAGTTGACCTGTTTTGTGATTTACTAGTATAGTATATTAGTATAAATAATTATAAATATATATTTGATATAATTTCATATACCAATACATTATTCATCCATCCAGGAGTGCATGTATTTGCATAGTTCAGTTATGTTGTAATACTACAACTTTGCAACTATCATCTATATATTTACCCATCTAAACATCCATCAAACCGTTTATGAATTCATTCACTTTGTCATGCTTCAGGCCCAAAACTACCATAAGGCCAAATTAATTGCCTTACAGTGCTTTATATTCTTGTTGCAGAAGGTATCATTATGTCAGAACAGCATGATCAGTATACAGTATAGGATGGGGGAAGGGGTAGTGGGGTATCCAGTACACTTTTTTTAGTAACTATAAAGTAAAAATACATTTATGTCCATCTTTTTGCCTTATTAAAATTATCCTAAAGCAGTGGTTGAGGACATCACAAGAAAAGATGAACTAAGGAAATGAAATTCAAGGAGCTGAATCATTCATTTCCTCTAAAAAAAAAATCCTTGTTAACAATCAAGTCACTAATGTCTACGAGAGTTGCCTTGTTTCCTGTAGAAATAGACTCCTAGATATGGCACCAGATAGCATCAAGACTTCTCATTGAATTACTATGTTGCGTCATGTCATAGTTCTCCATCTTTTTATTACACTTGGTCATCCTTAATTGCTTCTCATAAAGTGTACTAGGTCATGTTAGTTATACTTTGTTATTCAGATGATTCAGTCTGGATCATGGAAATGTAATCAATTATCTGTAATATACTGTTCATACCACCAATGTCCACCTACTCAGTTTCTATTCACCTGTTTATCTGTAATATACTGTTCATACCACCAATGTCCACCTACTCAGTTTCTATTCACCTGTTTATCTGTAATATACTGTTCATACCACCAATGTCCACCTACTCAGTTTCTATTCACCTGTTTATCTGTAATATACTGTTCATACCACCAATGTCCACCTACTCAGTTTCTATTCACCTGTTTATCTGTAATATACTGTCCATACCACCAATGTCCACCTACTCAGTTTCTATTCACCTGTTTATCTGTAATATACTGTTCATACCACCAATGTCCACCTATTGAGTTTCTATTCGCCTGTTTATCTGTAATATACTGTTCATACCACCAATGTCCACCTACTCAGTTTCTATTCACCTGTTTATCTGTAATATACTGTTCATACCACCAATGTCCACCTATTGAGTTTCTATTCACCTGTTTATCTGTAATATACTGTTCATACCACCAATGTCCACCTATTGAGTTTCTATTCACCTGTTTATCTGTAATATACTGTTCATACCACCAATGTCCACCTACTCAGTTTCTATTCACCTGTTTATCTGTAATATACCGTTCATACCACCAATGTCCACCTACTCAGTTTCTATTCACCTGTTTATCTGTAATATACTGATCATACCACCAATGTCCACCTATTGGCCCGAATTCACAAAGCAAGGTTTGAGCTCAGACCAAGGTTTGTCGTCAAACCTCCTTTTGTTTCGCCAAACCTCCTTTTGTTATTTACAAACCTGGTTTGAAAAGAACAAAAGGAGGTTTGGCGAAACAAAAGGAGGTTTGACGACAAACCTTGGTCTGAGCTCAAACCTTGCTTTGTGAATTCGGGCCAATGAGTTTCTATTCACCTGTTTATCTGTAATATACTGTTCATACCACCAATGTCCACCTATTGAGTTTCTTTTCACCTGTTTATCTGTAATATACTGTTCATACAACCAATGTCCACCTATTGAGTTTCTATTCACCTGTTTATCTGTAATACACTGTTCATACCACCAATGTCCACCTACTCAGTTTCTATTCACCTGTTTATCTGTAATATACTGATCATACCACCAATGTCCACCTATTGAGTTTCTATTCACCTGTTTATCTGTAATACACTGTTCATACCACCAATGTCCACCTACTCAGTTTCTATTCACCTGTTTATCTGTAATATACTGTTCATACCACCAATGTCCACCTATTGAGTTTCTATTCACCTGTTTATCTGTAATATACTGTTCATACAACCAACGTCCACCTATACTCAGTTTCTATTCACCTGTCTCTTAATCAATCATTATCTTGGGTTAAAGTGATTAAAGGATTATCAATATTGACAAAATGAGTTTAGATGTCCAAATTATATTCTTGAAAGCCAGTGCTGTTCTGTAAATTACTTATTGCATCGCTATTTAGCCTGCATCATAACAAAGGAAGATTTGATTTGAAAGAATTTTAAGTGGTTTTTCTTTACATACTATTTATTGATCTTTATGACTGAATATTATGCAATTCTGTTCTCCTTTTATAATCAGTTAAAAATCATGATTTCATTTAGAAAGAAAGTAATTAAATGAAATTACACAGAATTTTCTTTATGCTTTATTTTTGTAAAGATATGATGCATGCATTGAAGTGCAACCAGGCATCCTGTGATAAGTACCACATGAAAGGAAGGCATATTGGCTACTTGATAAATTCAGGGGCCATATTCGGAAAACTATATAATCTTTTATGGTTGTGAAAATTACACTGAATAAGCACAGATGCATCTCTGAACTATACATGTACGCTGCAAGCTTTGTGGAGAATTAACCAATGACTTGTCCTTTTTTAGATTTGTCATGACAACATCTTTTTATTAACATAAAAGATAGCATTTTTCAGAATACCATCCCTGGTCATTGGTTCATGGCCATGGGAACATACATGCATATTTTACCATTAAGATATCCATAATGGTATTCCATAAAGGTATTGAGTGTTAGCTTATGCAACAGAGGTATGGCTTGATTTGATGTTCAAATATACTTGATTCTCTTTTATTTGCAAGTCATTAAATAGATAAGCAAGTGGATTTTTTTAATTAGTCGAGATTATCCAATCATAAATTTAACTAGATTAATTATGTCATACTGTTAAACTTATAGATATCCTAACTATTTGTCTTATTACTGTAGCTAGCTTGTGGTTTGAAACTTTGAATTTATCTTGTAGTCAAAGGAACGTTTAGACATTACTCAACGTCAAAGTCCAAACCAAGAGTGATCTCATTGTTAATGGGAACGCTATGAGCAGCAGGGGCCAGTTATGTGCTGTGCAGATGCAATTTAGTTGAAGTTTCAGCAGCTTGTAGTTACACTAACTGCATACTTCACTTGTATGGTTCAAAACTTTGAGCAGTCATTTTGGTGCCATGTGAACTTGTGTTGTTTCTAGTGGGCTCATGTGTAAAACATTGAGGATTTATTATGTGAACATATATTTTGCCAATCTAGCAGACTTTGCAAAATTAAGGCTTAATTAAGGATATCTTTTGATAACAGTTTGTTTAAACTTCCTCGAACTATCAGATAAAATAAGATTTTGGTTCTTAGTTAGATTAAATGTTTACATTACACAGTTAAGTGCAAACAGATTACACTAGGTCTTTTAGCTAAATAACTTTAGATAAGATACAACTATCAAGGAAATATATAAATCTTTTAACTGACACTATTACTTTATTAGTTTTTTTGTTCAGTTTTGTTTCACTAAATAATTCAAGCCAGTGGTATTTTCCAGGATTGTTCAAACTTTTCTTTTTAAAACTTGAGCAGTCTACCAACAGGATAAGAAAATATAAAATGACAAAAAAATGTTCATGTAAAATCCTTTGAATGAAAAGATACATTTTAAAGGATAAATTTAATTCATATTATAAGATCTGATGATTCTTTTGAAGTATATCAATATTTGTCTGTGTTCACAAGACTACCGTAGATGTTACCTTGCTCCATTAGGGAAGTGTATTAATGTAGGAGGACAAGGACTAGGCAGCTGGCATTGATGGCCGGCCATAATTCACCTCACATTGTCAAAGTGAACAGACTGCCTACATAAAACTACATATCTCTATTTCATACCAATTCTTAATTCCAATGGTCAGAATGGCCTCTTGCCTAAGCACTTGATGTCAAGTTATTTCATTATCTACATATCATACATGACTACATCTTGCCATGGCCAATGATATGCTGAGGCCAGGAGACAAACAACAGCTCTTATCCCCCCCCCCCCCCCAAATAAAGCAATGGTGTATTTGCAGTCATTGCAGGAGAAATATAGGTGGGGGATTTATTTTTTATTATGATGAGGTAATATTTGATATTTATCAAAAATCCCAGAATACCAATGAAAATTCAAAATTCTTACAGAAAATATTTCAGTTGACCCTACCATTCCTACTACATTCCTTTTTGGAAAAAAATATATGTGATCGATGAAAACAGGTGACAAATAGAGTCAAGGGTTAGATAATTATATTCCTCTTGGATTGATACAAAAAACTTGACCATTTTAGAATACCAATCAGAAATTTGTCTTTGTTTGTTTGTGGGGAAGTCAAGGGTAGCAAACTTTCTAACCTGTGTGAGATTGACATACCAATGCCAATGTTAAGGTCTTAAGGACACTTCAAAAATACTGTTTGTTTGTGAATGAAAATACAAAAAATATCTTCCTCATTTTCACTTTGGTGACTGTCACTTCTGAGATGTATTTGAGGGATTGTTCAGTATTGGTACAGCTTAATCAAAAACAGGAATGCATATTGTTGATATTTTGATGGGGCTCCTTCTAGTGCAGGGTTTCTCAAACTGTTACCTTGAGGGTCCAGATGTGAGTGCCATGAAAGCTAAAAGGTCTGAAACATGGGATGCCATTCGCCTGAACGTTCTTACAGTCAATCGTATACTTTCAATGAAGTACAACAAATGTGCAACTGCTGGAAAGCTGGACACAACTCAAACATACCTCAATTTTTTTTCGGACTCAGAAAATCTACTCTTAAATTTAGATCAATGGCATTTGTATAAGTACTGAAGAAAAAGACGCTTTTTCTAGGTCTATATCTGATCTAAGGGAAAAACCAAACTCAAGAGATTGATTTTTAAAATTTAATATTTTGTAGTGTTTGCCCGGTAGTTGCGCTTTTACAGGCGAAAGACCGGAATGTGAGAAAAATTGATGATTATGTGTTGTAGTGTAAATGCAGCTTATGATCGTAGCAGCTGTATGAAGGACATATAAGTTATGAGGTCAAGGGAAAGACTTTCTATACTTTTTTGTGAAAAGTTGTGTTTTTGGGGGTATGAGAAGGTATTTGGAACTCCTTGAAAACTAAACTGTCTATCAAAATTATACTTGTATATGGGCTACTATCCAACTCATGCATAAAGTTTGTATTCGATCAAGGAAAGTAAGAATAAAGATACCATCATACAGAGAACAACATAAATGATGAAAAAATATGGTTCACATGGTTTTCAACATTGGAGGCTCACAATATGGTGTAAAGTCATGAGATATTTCCAGGTGCACATTTTGCATGCACGTGTCTAGTCACTGTATGTTCATCAGTTGTGCAGATCAGCATGTCTAATGTGATATGCTTAGCCATTGATAGTGGTCCTTTTGAATCAAAGATCAAATATTGACTTTTCTTCTAGAGCAGATAACTTGTCACAGGGTATATACTTTGTCCTTGATGACTTTCTTTACAGTTATCCATGATTTTATGTGATTCACACTGTGTTCAGACTAGCAGAATTCATTGTATAGCTATATATCTGAACTTGTCTGTACTTTGTATGGTGAAACTTCATATAGCAAAACGCTTGTTTGAGCGTCGTTTCGAACAAAACGTTCAATCAAGAATCAGGGTCCCTCTCTAGTCTGAATGTTGTATCATATAAAAATCATATAACTGGGCAGGACTTATCTGGAGTGAATGCTGATGATTGACCTCTTTAAAATTAGTTTCTTTATACAATGTTTTTTTTCTTCTTATAGTCTGTATGCTCCTTTCGTAACACGATGTTTCTTTATACGAGTTTTGTATAATTTTCTTACTGTCCGAACAGGCTAATAGACTTACATGCCCTTCAATGTAAAATAATGATTGTTTACTTTCCAAGGTATGGAGGGTACTCCCCTCTATTTATATGTACATTTCTTTTTATCCTTCACACATTTGCCCACTTGTATTTTTAGATTATTTAGCAATAAAAGACCATATCAGTATTAAAGAGAATGATAATAATGACTTATCAAATATGTGTCAGACATTCACATATAGAAAGTAGAACAATTTAAACGTGTTTATCCAATCTCTCGCTCTCTCACTCTCTCTCTCTCTCTCTCTCTCTCTCTCTCTCTCTTTCTCTCTTTCTCTCTCTCTTTCTCTAGAGCTATCTCCCTCTCTCTCTCTCCCCTCTCTCTCCCCTCTCTTTCCCTCTCTCTTATCTCTCTCTCTTATCTCTCTCTCTCTCTCAAGTTCAGAGCTTAGATGATTGAAAGACTATATTATATTGTTAGATCATGGTCAAAACAAGTAGTATACCATTACTTTGAATATTGTTATCACAGGATTTTCCAGTTATGTTTGAACAAATTGTTAAAACTCATATTCATAATTTGTTTTTCTTTCTTTTTTGCACCTATTCCAATCTCAGATCCATCGCATCGCCCGTCAAGCACCCGAGTCAGGGTGGGGAGAGTGGAGCATTTGGAGTGCCTGCTCAAGATCGTGTGAAGGCGGAGTATCCTACCAGGAGAGGCAGTGTATCCCAGGGTAGGTGGATCGAAGTGGTGTTGTGAATCCATGGAATAACTACACTCTAAAAACTGAAATGTTAAATCACTATTTAAAAGGGCCGAGGAGTGACCACTTTTTCAAAATGGTAGAATAACACTTTGAACATGCTGGAACCAACACTATAAAGGTTGAATCTAGCAGGTTAAAAGTTACAATCTGACATTTTGAAAGAGTGGTCACTCCTCGGCCCTTTTAAATTGAGATTTAACATTTTAGTTTTTAGAGTGTATGTGGTGGGGGTTGTGATGGTGGTGGTTGTGATGGTGATGGTGGATGCCTGGAAGTGGAGGTGGTAGTGAGGGGGTGACTGGATAGAGGTGGTGATGATGGTGATATGGTTGATAGATGTAGTGTAGGGGTGTTATATTGGTGATGGTGTGGTAATAGTGGTGATGGTAGGAGAGGGGAATTGGGGGGAATAGTTAGAGGAGGAGGAGAGAGAGATGGAGAGAAACAGGGAGGTTATTATTCAGGTATACTATCCTGCAGCCCTGCATGCTTTCATCATAGAACCCAAATGACAAAAGTTATCATTGACAAGACGATCAATCTAAAACTTTATATCTTAATCAAATTGCACACACTGTTGAAGGTAACCTTGTAAGTCTAGCTTTATACACACTTTGATGGACCATGATATTGATTGATAGCTGAAAGTGTGACAGAATTTGGGAAAATATTTGGTAAATCTCACCGAGTCGGTAGGGTGATACCTCAAGAGTATATACAGAACCTTCAAGATATTTGTTATTGTGTGCAGATGAACAAAGGTGGAAGCATTCTTGCACTTTCAGATCTTGCAGTCTCAAATCCCATACTCACAGGTCCGAGTGTAAATATAGCTTGTCATGTATTGATTTAAGAGGTTCAGCTAGTATGTACCAGTTCGATAACAGTACTTACTACTGTTATCAAATTTCTTCATTAGGCTTAATAAATTTGCCAAAAATTGTTTTGACAGACACTCTCACGCATTGTAAATGACAGCAATTTTTATGCCAAGAAACTTTATTGAATCGTAGAAATGTCTGTGCTGTTTCCGTTTTTGTGCCAACAAATTTAGGGAATCTCACAAAATTTGCAAAGATTTGTAAAAATTTCATGCTCACAAAATTTTCTAATTTTAAAGTAAGTAACTATCAGCTTCTAGTTGCCTAGAAATCGTAGTAGGTCCATGATGAGACAAATCTTTCCTGTTGTAGATGTTCATCATCACTGAATGATGACCATCTACAAAAGGAAACCCAGATTTTTATGCTCCACCGAGGCTTCAGTCTTGGTGTAAAGTTTAGCGCTCTCTTTGCACCTGAAATGATTGAATGGGACCATCTAGCTAGCTAGCTGCATTCAGAACCATATTCAATGTAGTAGTGAGCTGCTACTGGTTTACATGACTTCACCCTTTGTGGACCCGCTTTGGAGGTGCAGGCAGGTTGACAAGATAAATGCGATCATTTGTTTGGTGGCAACAAAAGAAGCACTAAAGACTGGAGTGTGAGCGAAAAGTCAAGTTATTGTGCAAATGAATTGAGAAATAAGCTTGTTGCATGCATGATTTGCTCTAACTTCTGTGGAGCTATCTATATGATAATCTGAGCAAAGTTGGAATATCGCCTCTAGCACATAACTATTCGTTATTATTATATGTAGTAGAAATCACAGTGTGCTGATGATGCAGGATATATAACATATCTTGTTTTAAGTCCTCTTTATGTAAAAAAATGACCTCCAAGAAATCATAGGATGATCATCATGAAGGATCAGTACTATCATAACAAACAATATTCAGTGTTTCATGTTTTATACTTCTGTAGGGTTGCGGTTCTAACACTAATTCCTAGCACTCTTAACACAGAGGCAGCCCAGCAGACATGTTGTAGGATTGATAACTACTGGCTAACTGACCAGGTTTTAATGTAGCAAAGCATAACAACATTCTATGTAGCATTCTATGTAGCATTCCACATACATTCCATGCAAAGTAGAAGAAACCAATAAATATTCATAATAGTCCCATACAAGTATAAATCAACATCACAAAGTATTCTTGAATATTCAAACATAAACAAAGGGTATATATTGAATATTCATAGTATATGTAAATTATACTATAAGCTTGACTGCATCAGGTGAACATTGAAACCAATGAGAGAGAGAGAGATAGACAGATGAAAGGATGGTGGATGAAAAGGGTGAATGTGAATGAGGGATGACCTATTAATATGAAAGGGATGAATCATGGATATGAGGGGGAGTTTCAGAAGTTCAAAATAAATCCCTACAAACTAGTCTTCCTCTTACAGAAAAATGTCCTCATTTTATAAGGCATTGTCCTTTCTTTGATTACCGAAACATCTAACACATTAAACATCTTCCAAAATGATATGTTCTATCCTTTCCTCTTGTAAACAGAGAATCACTATCAATATATCCTTCTTTTGTTTTTCTTTAAAAGAAAAACAAAACCTTACTACCTGTAAGCATTGTATACAATTTTACAAAACAAATGAATTTCATTTGTATATAAATGAAATATGACTTATGACTCAAATGTACAGAGTATTAGCATAACATACATGTATAAGCCGGAAAAAAAAAAAAAAAAAAATCTGCAAAAAACACATGATTATATATATATCTGAGCTTTCCCGCTTGTAATCTGTTTCACTTTTAACTCGGGGAAACACTTCCAAATTTCAATGGTAAAATCAAACTATAAATATGGTGTATTTGCATTTCCAAAAATAAACACGATCGATTACACAAAGTTGTAGCAATCCTTAACAAAATACCTTCTGTTCAAACGCCGTTTGAATATAACACAGTTCCAAATTTGTTACACTCTCATTATTCTGAGCAACTGGTAAGGAAATGAATATAGTTGAATAACTCCTTCAACCAATTATTACTTCTTTTTTCCTTTACCTTCTAGAAATGAAAAATTCTATCACTTGAAAATTTGAGCTTTTCCAGAAGTTATCCATTACATGAATACAAACACATAACATTCATATTGCTATCATCATAATAACCATAAGTGACTATATCACATTATCATAATATAAAACATAATGCATCACCTGCAGTCAACAACAGTATCCTTGCTTTTGGTAAAGCAAAATGACCTCTTAAAATATAAAACATTTTCAACTGCGATCGAGCCAGTGTCTGCTTTGTCACTTGTAGCTAGCAAAGATTAAATCCACAAAAAAAATCATTATCAGTTCAAACATCTCGTACCCTTCAATTACATTGTACCTCTGAATATTACATAATGCATGAGAAGTGGTCACATTCAAATGTAATATTATTCTTTTCTTTTTGTCAAAAATATTTGGATCGACCAAACAAAATACAAACATATCCTCACACGAAGACTATAATCAATCACATTTTTTTTTTTCCCCGTCTTTTTTTGTAACCAACTACCAAAATAATGATATTTCTCTCTCGACAATCCCTACACTTCCATCATCTCCACAAATGATGTTGTCTGCTGATTCAGGAACACAATAGCACATTAAGAATAAATAGTTTATGTGGTCATACAAGTCAAATGAATGACACACAGAATATTAAATATTGTGTTTGCAGTAATGCAAAAAAAACTTGTGTGATTGTGTTAATGAAATTTGAATTTGAAAAGGTGCATAATCAATTGCATATTCTAAAAGTATGTTGACTATATTTTTAAATTATGTAGAGACCCTAGAATGCTCCCTTTTGTATTAACATATTGTGGATGTTTTATGTGATATAAAACAAAATATAAACACTCTCTTTTGCTGAGATGATTATCTATGAAATCATGTAATTGGATATTGAAATGAAATAATGAAATCCTGATTGCTCTTGAAGGATGATGTTGTCAAGGATAGGGAGCAGGTGGGAAACATTCATATGAATAAGTTACAATTGAATCTATGGTTTCTCCTCTACCAGTAATACTTGGACCTACATGAATGTGAATAAATGTATCCTTGTCTTTGGTAGTCTTTTACTTACCACACCAAATATCAATCCTTTCTATCACTACCCTTGCATTATCACCTCAAAATATTTCTTTCAACTCATTTATAAGGTGATCAGCTGGATAGACAGGTAGATTATCTCACTAAACTATCGCACACCAATTAAAGTGGGATGAGTGGATGGCTAGTAAATCCCATTATCTGGTAATTGCTGAGATAATTTTTGATTGCTTTAGCAAAGCCATATCCAGCTCAGTCACTGAAAGATCAAAGAACCATTGACACAATGGCTTGTGACTTGAGCTAGATTAACTCTCTCACAATATGTTGTTAACAAGGTCATGTAGTATGTTTGTGGCAAGGAGGTCTTGTAGCCTGTTCAGACTACACAAAATATATACGAACTTGTATAAAGAAACTTCATGTAATATATTGTATAGCGAAGGAGCGTACAGACTAGATTACAACACCTACAAAGAAACATTGTATGAAAAGAATTGATTTTGATGAGGTCAGTTAATATGAGAGCTGGCTAATGAGGAGTACGTGGTCAAGTATATGATTTCCGTACAATACAACGTTTAGACCAGAGCAGGATGCTGATACTTTATCAAGTCTTCATTCAAAACAATACCCAAATATATCATGTTTCTTCAAATGACATTCAGACTACAACATTTTCCTTACTTATCCTAAAGCTATACAACAAATCTTGGTAGCCTGAATGAAGGGAAGGATTCTAACAATTATTTCATGGAGAGGGATGTAACCACATGAGTGCTATCCAACCCTCAATCTTCATTCACTTGAGAGATTTCAAAGATCTAACTTGTGGGGAAGGGTTTTACAAGAAGACGACTGAATGAAACTCTGTCACATAGAAGACCTATATTGGTTGATACCGGAATTGTTCTACATAAGAAACAGGAGGTTAATTCCTACTGGATTCCTGTTCAATTTCTTGTGAGTTTGTATGACTTCAAAGATAAATGCTTACAAGGAAGATACAATGGTTCTGTGCAAAGAGCATTAGGCTCTGAACCACAGAGTTCCTGTGTCTCAAACTGAATTGATGATCTGCTGTGCCCTCTGGTTACCTTTCATTTATTTTCTACTGCAAGGTTCCATGCTAGTAAAGCCAGGTTTAATAGGTTAGAAAATGTCCTGTGATATTTGAAGAATGGTGTTTTTGCTTGCTCTTATCTCCTACTATTATTTGAAAGTAAAACAATTGATGCCCTTCAAAAGTCATCTAGGAAATAACTTCATTAAAATGAATTGATAGATGGTCTAGATGACCTGATAATCCATGATTAATTGTGAAACTAAATAAATCACCTGGCTTGAGAAAGTCCCCAAGAGTAGACAAAAGCTTGCCTACTAAATTTTAAGGTTGGTAAAAGCAAAGAGATACCAGCAAGCATGGAAGTGGTCCATGGTAGAAGCTTTAACTACATGTTAGTACCTGTCCTGATTATTTTAAGAGATAAAAAAAACTGTCCTGATTGTGCTGTTTGGTAGCAAAATTTTATGAATGAACCTATGCTATGAATAAGTAAATGACCTGGTAGGTTCACTGATTTTTCTCAATTTTCTTCATTCATAAGTAACACTGGCATTGAGATAAACCTCTGGCTCTTTTTATAATTCAGAGAAATAGATGAAAGTCCCCAAGGGTTGGGTATTGGAGCAGTATTGGGCTCTAGGGGTAAGGGGAGGTGACAGAGCAAGGCATTGCACCTGCCACAGGTCATTGTTGATAACCTTATAAAAATGATGGGAAAAATACTTTTCACAGCACTTCTCGGATGATTTTAACAATTCATTAACCCATCAGTATTTGCATAGACCATGGTATTACTTAGAAATTAATACCCACCTAACTATACTTTGAAATCATGACTGACGATGTGTCAATGTGAAAATGAGCAAAAGTTAAGAAATGCAGTACTTTGGAAAGAATGCCAGGCCAGGCTTGTCAGATTGGGTCAGTGTAAGAAATGATTTTGTAGGATTTACTTTATATTTCATCCCGAACTACCCAGACTTTTTACAACCAGAGTATGAAAACGCTGAGAGAGAGAAAGGAAGAGAGAGAGAGAGAGAGAGAGAGAGAGAGAGAGAGAGCAAGAGAGAGCGAGAGAGAAAGGGGGAGGGGGGGGGGGGGAGGGAGAGAGAGGTGTGGGGGTGAAGATAGAGGGAGAGAGAGAGAGAGACGGAGTGGAGAAGTGGGGCATGGAGAGAGAAGGGAGACTGTGATACAGATAGTGACACTCTTCATTAATGTAGAATAATCAAGATAAGAAGGAAAATATCTCATTTGTGATCCAGTTTGTTCACTGACAAGGTTTGTCAAGCTATTAAAGGTCTGGATGATATTCTACCAGCTAAGACCTGCTCCCTTGACTATTGTCCCTATGAGGTGAAGGTGATAAGAGGATCAGCTTACAATGTCATTATAACACTTACCCTGGAGGCTTGAAAGTGATACCCAGAGGAACAAACTACAGTCACCAGGAGGACCAACCTTTGGTCCTGGTTGATTGTTCTTCCATCACTACTGAAGGATCTTCTGGAAATCGAGAAGGCTACGCTTTATAGCACTGACTGAATATGTAGATTACATGTATCATTAGATTACACAAACTGATTAAATCAACCATTGATGTCTATTCTTTGGTGCCCCAGTCTCTAGCCTCCAGGTCGGGGGCATATTTGAAGTGCCCCTCTGTCTCTTCGCGTTAGAAAGGAACGTGTCATTCTCACTCTCTTAAAATCCTAATTGTTGTCTGCCTCGGTCTTTCGTTCTCTCTCTTCTGTCGGCTTTCCTTTTTTCTGTTTGAACAGGGAATTGAAGCGCTATTTTAAAGAGCAATTTATCTTATTTATTTGCAATGGCTCAAAAGATCTGACAACAAATCACTGTCATATTTCATTGGGGTACATTGAAGTGGAAAGATTATTAATCATGTTTGTTATGGCCCTTCAAGAAGGATAATTGGTGAAGGTGTGACGACGTAAGTAGACATTCACCTAGAAAATAAGGGGGATTGGAATGTAAGGGCCAACCTCTAAAAATTCCATGATGTTGAATTAGGGGTAAAAGGGTACAGCGGCTATAGCTGATGGATATGAGCTCCTCGTTTCATAAATTATATGGATGATAAGTCTATCTTTATTGCAGTTAAGACCCGTTGCATTTCTAATTGAATTGTGTTTAATATCTCATGCAATATTGAGAATGTTATCCATTTTTAAATTCCTCCATACAAAGTTGGTGCATAATTGCATATTCGCAACAACAAGTGTAATTATAATATTATTATAGATGCATAGAAATATAGAATAAATACTTCTACTATATGATGATACATTAGAATGAAATGGAATTGAATGCAGCGCAACCAACATGTATTATACAAAAGTAATCCTACAAAAGGATGACTACTGGTATATAAACATTAGTCATGAATAAAAGTTTTATATCTACATTTCGGTTGCTAATCTTTCCCTTTGAGTAATTGGAGTAAAACAATCGCCTTGGATTGAAGGTGTACACAAGAATGTTAATCCTATTGAGTAATTCATTACTCCTGAGCCTATATATAAATATTGTAGGGAGTGAAATTACTGTGGAGTAATGAGTGGGAAGGTATGTGAACAGCTTGCAGCCTATGGGTTATCAAGCTGCGCTAGTTGGTGTGAAATATTTTGAATGTTTCTACAATGAATATATATACTGCCCATTAACATGCATGTGAACAGATTAATTATCAGTTCTAATCAAATGTCAAGTAGTATTGCTCATCAGTGTTATCAACTACATTCATGACCAAATCTCGTACCCAGTCATAAGATATATGTTGGGGCGCATTTAATGTGATATTATATTGCTTGACCATGAGATGTCAGAATACAATGTCAGCTCGCTAAAGTAAAATTCTTAGATGTGATCTGAATACTGTTAAGACATTTTACTTAGCTAAGCCAAATGCTGAATAAATTCTGCCTTAATATGCAAGCTGGATTAAATGCAGCCCTTGGTGTCTAAACAGTCACAAACTCACAATGTTTAAAATTAATCTGCTTAGGTCGAGCCCTCCCCCGCAGTGGTCAGGTAGAAGATTGAGTGTGGATAAAAGTAACGGATATGTTTGTTCATTCATTGGGATGATAAACAAATGATTAAAAGACGAACGATTAAAAAGATATCTAGCAGACATCACTATCTTCGCAAATAACACCCAGCTGATAAAGTAACTCTTTGACTCCATTAGATAAATAGAGACGTTCTGTGTTAAGTAGCCATAACTTTTTTAATGAAGTTTGTTATAGTCATGACACATGCCCAATCAAATACTCAGACTGAACAGTGCAGAAGTCCCAGTCTACTGTATACCACTCCCTTGACAACTACTCCTACACAATTCTTCCTGCATCCCAGACAACCATGACCTAGGATAACTACCCCCTCCAGAATAATTACCTCAGACAATAAACCTATAGACAACCACCGCGATGATAAATGACCCCTACTCCTTGATTCCACCCCTTTTTCCACCCTTTACTTTCCCATGCTGTTCAGTTTGTAATTATCATCAATATGTTAAGGGTATTTTCCTGCCTGACTTGTCATATTTGTCATACTGAGATAGGGAGGGAGGGGAGGGGGGGGGGGGTGGATAGGGGCCCGGGTATGATACTTGAAGGGAAAGAATCACCCGCATTTATGAGAAAGCAATATGCATTATTATAACATGAAAGCAATTTTCCAATGACAGATTTAGGGAGCGCTAGAAATGTTCAATGTCAATTTAAAACAAGATGGAAGAACATGAATCCCACATTCTTGTACAGTTCTAACTTTTTATGATGGAAGCGGTCAGCCTTGTATCCAATGCTTTGTAAATTCTTGCTCACACTGTCACAAAAGAAGAAAAAAAAAAGATTTATATAAGACAGTCAAGTCAAATTTCAATTCATCATAAATAAAGTGTGCACAAAGTGCCCACAAGTTTCTAAAAAACTTTATTGCTACCCACAGGAAGAAAATTTATGTTGAGGAGGTTTTATGAACCATCTGGTGTATGATAAATATTCACTTGTCAGGTGGCAGTCACAGCAACCTCAATCACAAGTATTTTGGTAAAATAATATTTGTCCTGTAATAAAAAATCTGACTGTGTATTTGAACAAGAGAGGATAATATCTTGTTGAACTTTGGTCAAAATAGTAGATGTCTCAACTTGAAAGAGGAAGAGGAGAGAACTGAGATGTAGGGATATGTAGAGAATAGAAATATTGGGATGACCATAGCAGGAGCAGAGGAGGGAGAGAGGGAGGGAGAGACGGGGAGAGAGAGAGAAAGAGAGAGAGAAAAGAGAGAGAGAGAGAGAGAGAGGGAGGGAGAGGGAGGGAGGGAGAGACAGAGAGAGATGATCCACAACTTTGATATTGCCTGAAAGATCCATGGTTTGAAATTAAAGGAAAACAAATAAATAGTTTGAAGATTTTTTTGGTTATTTTTTTCTCCCATGCAGAACCCTATCATCTCGGAGCAATAATAGATACAGTTACATATGATAAACAGGAAAAAAAGTTAATATAGGACAGCAAAGATTTTTCTGATTTTCTATTCCTTTTGTGGTACAGTCTACCAGTTGTGAGAAGCTGGGCAGAAGAGATTTACAGTCAAAGGTAGCTTTGTATACACATGTGGTTTATCTAGTCTTGGTTGGAGAATACAGCTTGAAATCTCTGAGAAAATCATTTCAAATGAAAGCGAGAATGACAATGTTAGAGTATATGAGTTAATTCCCTTCTGACTCTCAACTGACAAGTTACACCTTATAGGGTACATAACAGGAAGCAAATTACCTTGAAGCCAGACTGAATGTGCAATACTTTCCTGGCAGCTGAAGCCAGAATACTGATTAAAGAGGAAATTTTACTTCATTTGTTATGAAGCCATTCTCTTCAACATTATTGTCCTGAATGGACATGTAAATATTCTGTGTCAATAGCTGATTCGGTTACATTTTTATTGGTAACAGGATTAGAGATAAGCTGGAAAATACAATGCATATTTAGTTACTGGGATGTAAACTTGTAGCCTTTTCATGTTATGCCAGACATACAAAGTCCAAACAATTTAGGGCCATTAATGGCATATCTATTAGATTCAGGATCTGCAAAACAGTGTTTAACTCATTATTCAAAATGTATTTTTAACAGTTTGAGATGCCAATGGATAATATACAATGTTGTCTTGAAGCACTATTGACACACTGATCAAAAGATGCAGGTTTAAAACATGGAAATACGTTTTGGTTGAATGATGATTGTTTATAATGAACAAGACATCACAGGAAATGGACAAACAATGCAATATCTTTCCATCAGTAAATATAATCAGTGTGAATATCTCATTTATATTATATTATGTAAACTTCCCAAAGATGAAGTAGCTGGGATGTGCCCTTTCCAATTCAAGTTGAAATATTGTGTTGTGTATTTGGAATTAAAAAACAGGTGTGAAGGATTTCATTCTGAAAATATGTTCCAAAGTAAGAAATATTGGAAGGGGAAATGAAAAGGGAGAATAAAAAGGAAAATATGATTACAAGAAGAATGATGACTTGTGATGAGAGAAAGATTCAATATGACAAAATTAATAGAAAGAGAAAGGAGAAGAGAAGGTTGTGGATGGAGAGAGAACTGCCCATCCTGAGAAGCCTGAGATACTGTTAAAGTTCATGACAACTTAGATTGTGATAGTAACATTAGATTTATAGTGCTCTTTTGATATATCTTTGATCTACAATCCTCTGAATACTGTTAATACCCTGTCCTCAGTCAGCTCCCCTGATACAACACTCAGACATTTTAAGGTATTTCTTTCTGCTTGTACAAACTTACTAAACCTGGGTGAAAAGTGGCAAATTTAGATTGATATGTTGGGAAAGGGTGTCGGTGCAGTGTCGGAATTGATTCAAACCCAGTAAGATGAAGTCCATAGAGTCTGATGACTTTTCCACTTGACCATGGCTTAACAATGGTTATAATCCATTTAACTCAGGTCTGAAGAGCTATAACACGGACCTGTACAGTAGCCCATGATGAGATGAACTCTATTTATAAATACATGTGGTTTTTTGACTGCGGGTTGCACATGGTGTGATATAATTTGGTATGATTGATTTTGCAGGAAGTGCTAATGCTTGATACCGCATCAGATGAGTGGCTTATATGTTAAATTGTTCTGATTGTTTAACCTATTAGAACCCCATCCTATTCAAAACCCTATTATCTATCTTGTCCCATTGATGCTCATAATACATCATGCATTTCCCTCAGTGTAACTACCTCAGTATTCAATTAGTTATTAGACCTATTTAAGATGTATCTTCATAGATTGTGAATAAATTATTGAGCTTTGATGAAATAGCATACAGATGTATAGGGTTAATAGTATTTAGTTTTTCTGACATGAAGGTATTACATTCACTATTATTATATTCTGACTTATATTCTAATTTAACAGTTTGGTTTCTCTTTTCACCTCTGTGTACAGTGCTTGTTTACCATACATAAAATTTTGCACAGAACAATAGGCAATAATTGACTGAAGGATTGCTTTGAGCAGCACGAAGCCCTTGCAAAATATACCATTTCTATTTTTGCTTTAGCTTCATGACAACCTTTTTAGCACTGGTATAGATTTATATTAAATATGATGAAATGTGGCACTGGAGATTATTTGTGGGGCATACAAAGATTTAAAGGTACATTATCTTTTTCTCGAAATAATTTGAATGTTTCCTTTGAAATTCTGAATGCTTTAATAATAATAATAATAATAGCTCACATTTATAATGTGCCTAATACTTTGTTTCTAGGCGCGGAACATATTATTACCCCGGTCATCGGATTCAGGCTAATACCCGCAACACAATGTATGCACATTTTCCACTCCCTGGGGAGTATTCCAGCCAGTCGCCATTTTACAAGCGCCATTTGCTAATCCAACCACATTAACTTTCGCATCCTACCGGGTACCCATTATAACACCTGGGTGGAGAGTGGCAAATGTAGATCAATGTCTTGCCAAAGGACATTAGTGCCGCGGCGGGACTTGAACCGCGGACCTTGTGATCCACAGTCCGGTGATACAACATAGACAGTTTTGGAGTCTTGTCCGACAATGGAAATCAAAAGGTAGAATTTGTATCTGTCTTCCATGACCTTATTATAGTTAGATCCTTCTTGCAGCATTCCATAGAACCTGAGAACAACTTGTGTTTGACTGTCATTTTTTTACCCATTTAGATGACACACAAAGTGTTTGAAATCTGTAAAACTGTGAAATGAAAAGAATGAAAAAGTTCTCAAAGCTTAGTATGATTTTGTTTGGGTTGTGATTATTTATGTATTACAAGTTGCAAAATATATCAGACAATGTGAGGTCTCTAGATGTCCCATGAACATTTTATATAAATAACATGCTGGTAAAAATGAAATATGTTTAAAGATAATATTAGCTGCATGTCTTGATAGAGTAAGATATGATATTTACATGTTATAAAGTGACTTGATTACCTATGTAGAATGAAATGACATTCCCCTTTAAATGTTTGTTTGTAGCTCAGATACAATGGCTGTCTCTCCCACATCTCCTCTGTTTATGTTCATCACCTGATGGCATGTGATAGTGGCTGACAAGTACTGATGATGTGTCGTCCTCAACAGACTCCTCTTCCATGTATCCAGGATCTATCTTTTCTAAAAGAATTCTACTTTTCAAAATATAGCAAGAAATAGTTTGACAACCTTACTGTAAAGAGAGAGAATACCAACACTTGTTAAAAGATGGAACATTACCTCTCAACTGCAAATGAATAGGAGCTGAGAATATGAAAGATTGTGCAGCAAACAAATATAGGTCAAATTTATTTTGTTTACAAAGTCAAGTATGCTTCCGTTCAGTATGAAGAGTTTGTACTTGTTGTAAAATTAGATTGAAGTTTGTATGATGATACTGAAATATTGATTGATGACAGAGTAATTATACTGAAAGCTTTGCTTGCCCTATATTCCATAGCAAATTCAGTGGTCCCATGTGTATCCTGAAAATCCCATTTTTATGTACTTTGAGTGTCATTACTGGATGATGAAGCATATATTGTCAGTATTTCAACATTTTATCTCAAAATTTAATCTCATTAATGAATATAGTGTTCCTGTTGGAGATTTATTGGTTCTTTTCTTAGCTTCCCTTTCAAATATATATGCTTAGTTGGAGCAAGGAGTTCAAGTTGATCTCATTTTGGGATACAAACAAGTCTGTCTGTAAAATGGCAGCTGTTTCACTGGAATTGCCATGGCTGTCCAGACCAACCTCTAAAATTGGAATTGATACCTTGACTGCATGTGTATGTAAACAAATAAATACGGATGTGATAGTGTTGTGGCTGTCAGAATCAGGGCAAGTAAGAGTGGGAGTAATATGCTTGAAATGTATGTTGAGTGTGTGGTTGTTTGAGGGACTGAGGTATAACAGTTTAATCGACGATGGATGTGTTGTATCACATGCTGGTCCTCACGACCTTGAATTTGTGCAAAAACCTGATCGAAGTAAATCTTGGAGCTTTTCTCAAAATCCCAAATTGTTTTAGCTTTATTTAACCATAACAAATACCACCCCCCCCCCCCCCATGACAATCTGACAAATAAACATGCAAAGGACAAAAGACAAAGCAAAACAGATTGAAACAAAATGTACAGGGGAGTTTGTTGGGCTTTATTTGAAACATTTCTGTCTTCTTATGTAGGTCCAGTATTGTCTGGAAATGGGTGTATAGATCACTAGACCATTGAAGTCTTGACAATTTGATTGACAATATGATGGTATGCATCAGTTACTGGGCAATGATGTGATTTGTGCTGCAAGAGAAATCAACCAAAGCAAAGGAACCACAGAAAGAGTTAACACCCGACTGGTGGTGACTTCAGACTTCTTTTAATCCATTATGAGAGCAAATACAAACTAGCCTAGAACTACACCCAATGTGAAGGCCCTGCAAAATGCTGAGTTTTTGCAGCGAGACAGAATTTTTAGGAAAATTTTCTGAACATCAAATTGAATGAATGACTTGTAATGTATTTGAACTAAACTGTAAAAACAATGGTTGAAACCATACACACCCCTAAAGATCTCTTCTTTCTGTTTTGCTTCATGCTCTGTGATTGATTCAGATTTTTAATTTTTAATTTTTTTTAGCCGATAATGTTCATGTATATATAATGTTCAAACATAAATATTTAAACTCTAGTTATAATGGCAAATTGTTTATTCTCAGATATCTTTATCACTCTAAACGACCGTACATATCCTCATTTCCTTTCTTTAAGGTAATTCTGTAAAATGAAATTGATAAATCAATCAGACTACCAGTCAAATAAGCTTGAGATAAACCAATCAAGAGTTTGACTTCCCAACCTATTCACCATCATGCAATCAGTGAATCTATAATTCAATCCAAGCTGTTCTCTTTTGTTGTTACAGACCAGGACTATGTGTTGGTCCCCAGAGGAACTATAGGTCATGTCAGATCCAAGACTGTCCTGAGGGAGCGATAGACTTCAGACTTGAACAGTGCGCTTCATTCAATGATATCCTTTACGAAGGTAGACTCTTCAAATGGGTGCCATACGAAGGAGGTAAGTTCTTTTGATGAAGCAATTAGACTCACAAAGACTAGAATAGTGGGGGAGGGTACTTTCGTGACAGTTACTAGCAGGGAGGTGTCCTCCCACCTCCCTGATCCTAGGAAGACACATCAATTAGGTGCTTTATGAATGAGGCGGGTTCTTGTAAGGAGGATTACCTCAGGCACTCCAAAGACTAGAGTATATAGCTGAAGGGGTTTGGAGGACACGAGCTGCAGTTTCTAGTCATATCTTTCTTTCTGGAGGAAGGTTTATCAAATGGAAGAGGTAAAGGTATTGTTATTGAGAACCATATTGTTTGGATTCCATAACAATAGCCTAAATCAAATCTGTGGGTCTCTTTAATGATGATCTCCCATCTTGATCACTCAGTCACGTCTATGGGTGTATTGAGCAGATTAGTTTCTTAAAGATCCTCATCACAAGCGTGACCAGTTGGTCGTTCTTCAATTGTGCAACCCTTGGTCAATGACAGAGAGGGTATCCATACACACCTGAATATTGGCATGCACAGCCTTCCACAACATGTTTGTGCCATCTCTTTTGATGAGAATAGTCCTGTTTTCTCCTCATGTTTGCATCATCATACTCCAGCCTACTTTGCATTGTCTCTTTTTTAATTCCTGTTCTTTTATTATTCACAACAATTGTTCTACATGTATCCTCCAGAATGTTGTTTTTGATCCATCATTTATTTTCTTGGATAACATTCATATTTTAACTTACCAATATTAGTCATTTCATCACAGGAAGCAACCTTCAAATTCCCCAATTAGTAGTCACTCACCTGGAGTTCCTGCAATACTAACTATCATTTTTACAGATGATCATTCGTCATTCCTAGGGGAAAAAATTAACTCCTTGAATTCTTTAAAGAGAGTTTCTTGATTAAGAGTGTATATGCATCACGGTTGTGAATGGTAGTGCCCTCTAGTTAGTACTCATGCTGACTAGTTGGAGCTCTATTTATCTTGGCAAATTATGTACTTCCACTGCTTTTTCCCTTTAGGTGATTTGTTGCTATAATATACTTAAAGGTTGACTGTTTAGAATGTTATTCTAAGCTGATTACAATTCGGATGTAAGTTTTGAGGAGCATATCTGGGCCCTGTATCATAAAGAATTTAAATTGATTTAAATTGCAACTCTTTATAATATGGAGCCCTGAACAACAACCTCCCCTACAGATAATACCCCCCCCCCCCCTCCCCCAACATCTAACTTCATGGATACCTTCCATCCAGGATGGTGGATTATATCAGATGGGGGGGGGGCATTTTCTTAATAGGATGATTGTTGGAGGAGAAATTACTTTAAGGGAAGGTTAGTAGTGTGGAGGTAATTGTCTTACGTGGGTATTTGTCTGAGATATACTTGCCCAAGATGGTATATTCCAGGGGTAATTTTCCCAGAATCTTCTATGATAATGTATAAAACTATTTTATATAACATTTGGAGCAAGTAGTTTCTGTATTATTTTTTTTACAACTGTTGGTCATTGATATACTCTTAACTTGTTTTTCCGAACCACAAATTATGATAGTATGGGAAAGTATGGGAAAGTAAAGGATCAATCCTTTTCCTGCTAGCATCATGTTTTGTTATTTTTATTGTCTGTGCTTTCTTTTAAAAAGAAAGTTACATGACGAAAACTCCCCGTTAGAGAAAAATCAGTGAATTGTCTCATAGACTTTAGTTTGGGCTTTAGCACTTTGATATAGTCATTATCATTAAGTAAACAAAACCTTTCCTTTATCTGCTGGTGAACTTATCCCTCTGTCAATACAAGGCTATTAAGGACTTAATCCCTGTATCAACAGAGCTTGCGTACAGTTAGGTGAGCATGGAGAGTTGGGTTAGTCTAGAATTCAGACAATTGCTTTTAGCATGGACCTGCTCTGTAAAGTAGATGTGGTACCAGCAACTGGCAACTTTAGAACTCAAGTCGAACGACAAGTGTAAATAACAAATTTACAAGACGCCGCATTCCGAAAGAAAGAAATGAATGAAGGAAATAAATGCCAATATCACCGGCGCTTGAGACAGATCGCGGGAGAGATAGAAGCAAAAACAATTCAATATCGCTGTTTACTGGCTTTTAATTACAAAAATTATGCCAACGGAAAAAATAAATGAATGAAGGAAATTAATGCCTACATCACCAGCGCTTGAGAAATATAAAGAGAGACATGTCGCAGGAGATCGAGAAGCGAAAACAATTCAATTTAGCTGATGTTACCGGATTTGATATGACTTATAGTAAGCCAACAGAAAGAAAGAAATGAAGAACATGAATGCAGATCGCAGGAGAGAGAGAAGCAAAACAATTCAATATCGCTGTTACCGGCTTTTATTACAAAAAATATGCCAACGGAAAAAATAAATGATTAAAGGAAATGAATGCCTACATCACCAGCGCTTGAGAAATATAAAGAGAGACATGTCGCAGGAGATCGAGAAGCGAAAACAATTC